>PVKM010023080.1:0-21397 GCA_004027735.1 Carollia perspicillata | reverse complement strand
GAGGCCGCATGAGGAGGCAGATGCAGGTCAGAGGGGGTTAGACGAAGAGGTGGAGGGTGAGGGGCGTTGAAGAGGTGACATCGATGAGCTTGAGGGAGAGAGAGGAGCTAGGGATGGCTATGATGTCACACCCTAGGGGAACATGGAGGAAGGAATGGATACGGGGAAAGAATAATAAGTCCATTCTGTTTAGCCCTGGCTGATGCGACTCAGTGGATTGAGCCTTGGCCTATGAACCAAAGGGTCACTGGTTCAATTCCCAGTCAGGGCACTTGCCTGTGTTGCAGGCCAGGTCCCCAGTAGGGGGCGTGCGAGAGACAGCCACACACTGATGTTTCTTTCCCTGTCTTTCTCACTCCCCCTCTCTAAAACTAAATAAAAAAATACATAAAGTTTGTTCAGTCTTGGTCACAGCATACTTGGGCACAATACCTGCCATCTGGCTGAGACTTTGAGTATGAGCAGCGTTGAGAACACAGGTGTGCGGAGCCCACTAGAGGTGTGCACCAGGCCAGGGTCAGGGTGTCAAGGACATCAGATGGCGTGGGGGCAGGGACATGGTACAGGACACTGAGAAGGGTGGCCAGAGACGGGGAAAATCAAGAGGCAAGGCTGTCAAAAAGAACCAAGTCAGCCATGTGACAGGGTGCAGCGCAGCCACGCAGGTGGGGCCCGAAGTTGTGGGCTCTGATAGGAAGGTGACCCCAGAGTGAGTAGGGTCAGGATGTAGTGGGACTGCCAGGATTAATGCAGGGGAGATGCAGATGGGGGGTTTCCAGTGCCAGGGGACTCTACTCGCCTAGGCTCTTGAGGTTGCAAGTGACAGAAACGACTCAGTCCGTCAGCTCACGTGAATGGAAAGGCTGGGGGTTGGAGGCCAGCAGGAGGCAACAGCAGAGAAGTGAAGCATCTGCAGATGGCAGTCTGAGGGGTGGAGATGAGAGTTTTCGAAGTTGAGGAAGAAAGATGGTGGTCACTGTGGAGGGCCATTGCTGCAGGCTAGGCACTGAGGGCAGGGCTCTGCCTCACTGACCGAGTCAGCCCTTCCTGCCAGAACAGCGGAGAGTCCAGGGTGGGTGGTGAACTTCAGAGGCCCGCAACATTTTCACGACGAACTATATTTTGGCCCCTTTCTGGAACTTTTCTGCTTCTGAAGTGACAGATTTTTTTACTTAAAACCAGAGTTTTCTGCTCTGCTGGGTGCTGTAAATATTTTCATCCCAAATTACTAAAAGTTGCCTCTTTCCTGACCACAAAGTTTCAGAAAGAAAAATTTCCTCTCCTGTAGAATATAAATGTGGTTTTTGCAAGGTGCCCGCAGGCTCCCACCACACTGAAAAGTAGCACCAGAGGGTTCCATCTGCCAGATGAGGTGTTTGGGGGAAACATGGCCAGCAGCCACCCAGAGGGCCACAGGGGAGCCACAGGCCCGGTGCTTGGCCAGCCCTGGGAACCCAGTGATGGAGAGTCCCGCCTGAGATGAGCCGCACTTCCCCCTGGGAGACAGGCCACCAGCATCCTCAGCCAACAGGGTGAGGCCCCTGTTCAAAGTCAGGGGTCAGGTGAGAGTCTGCAGATGCAGACTACACGTTCATGGAACTTATATGCTAGTGTGGAGCAAGAAGTAATAAACGAACAGCCACCCACAAAAAAATTCCAGTTAGAAACTGTGATAAGGGTTCTCAAAGGGAAAAATAAAGACTATAAAGAGAGGTTATGCAATTCAGAAGGGCTCTGACTTAGATTTTAGGGTCAAGAAGGGCCTCTTGGAGGAGGGGACATTTCAGCTGAGGCTTCAAGCATGAGGAAGAGTGAGCCAAGCTCAGAGTGGGGAGAGAACATTCCAGGTTGAGGGAAGAGCCCGCATGAGGCTTAGAAGCAGGGAGAGTGGCATGTTGGAGGGACAGAGGGCGGCCAATGTAGCTGGAGTGTGGTCACAGGGTAGGAGATGAGGCCAAACCTCTCAGGGCCACGTACATCATTGGAAGGATCTCGGATATTTATTTAAAGAGCAAAGTGCAGGGGGCAGTGATATGGTCAGAGGTGAGGGTGTATAAAACCCACTTGGGCTGCTGGGTGGAGAATGAGCTGGAAGAACTGGATGGAAGGAGGGAGATGGGTCCTTGGCTGTTGCGGTGTTCTGGACGAGAGGATGGAGGCTTGGCCGAGGTGGTGGTGGAGGAGGAAGTGGGTGGTGGGGGCGGGAGAAGAGAGCCAGACAGGCCCCAGGATCGTGGACGGGGAGTCAGAAGTTTCACTCTTGGGAGGTGCTGAAGGGGTCACCAGCTCTCCTTGGGTCTCTTAGCACCTGAGGAAGTCTCAAATCAGAGGCTCCCTTTTACACTCAACATGTTCTTTAAGATTTAACCACATTGCAGTATTCATTCAGTCACTTAAATATCTGAATGGTTTTGAGTGTCCATTAAGTGCAAAGAACTGAGAGGACAGTGGCAGGAAAAGTCCCACTTTCTCATGGAGCTCACAGTTCCATTGGGAGGCAGATACTGAACAGATAAACAAGTACATGCATAATGTTGAATAGCAGTAAGTGCAAATAGAGATGAATGAAGCAGAATAAGGGGAACGCCATGCAACAGGGGAGGGTGGCCAGTCAAACTCTCAGAGGAGGTGACATTTGAGCAGAATCCTGGTGTAAAAGAAGGTATGAGCCATGCAGATGTCTCGGGGAAGAGAATTCTAGGGAGAGGCACTTGGGTCTGCTGAAAAATCATTTGAGGGTTCCAAGGACAGACATGTAACCAATCTTATTTGTTTGAGAAAGTTCCTTCTGGCCGTTGTGTGGAGAGTGGACACTGGGAGGAGGCAGGGAGGCTGCTGCAAGAGATGGCAAGAAATGATTGGTTGGAACCAGGGATAGCGATGGAGATGGGAGTAGGTGGTCTTACCTGGAATGTCGTTTGAAGGTGGAGCCAACAAAATTTACTAGTAGGGGCAAATGTTGAGAGTGTGAGAACAGAGGGTCAAGAATAGTGCCAAGGGTATTGGCCTAAGGAAGCAGACCAATGAAATGCCATCAGCTGAGATGGGGAAGGTTTGGGTAATGAATGAATACTGTTTTGGACATGCAGGAGTTTAAGATAGCTATTAGGGCCTTCACCAGCGAGGCTCAGTTGATTAGAGCATCATCCTGTAAACTGAAAGGTTATGGGTTCGATTCCCAGTCAGGGCACGGGCCTAAGTTGTGGGTTCAGCCCCTGGTCAGAGTGCATACAAGAGGCAACCAATGGATGTTTCTCTTTTACATCGATGTTTCTCTCCCTGTTTCTCCCCCTTTCTTCCCCTCTCTCTAGAATCAATAAGAATGTCCTGGGGCGAGGTTAAAAAAAAAAGATAGATGTTAGGTAACTAACGGTGATGTCCTGTGTATAAGTGGTATCATGTCTGGAGTTCAGGTGAAAGATTGGGACTGGAGACAGTGTTGAATAGTAACGCATCCTCAATGTGGAGAGGCATTTAAAGCCACGCTGCTGAGTGAGATCCCCTAGGAAGGCCGCAGCCCGGAGAAGAGAGGTAGTCACAGGCCCGAGCCCTGGGAATGCAAATACTTCAATGTACGGCCTCCTCTCTCGGGGGTGTCCAACCTTTGGGCGTCTCTGGGCCACACTGTAAGAAGAAGAGTTTTCTTGGGCCACACATTAAATACACCGTGATATGTTATCACAAAATCTACCCATTTCTTTGGGGTTCAATGCCTTCTTTAAGCAGTTTTCCCCTGTCCTGAGGTCATGAGGATACTTGTCTGTATTTTGCTCTAAGACTTTTGAAGTTTTTTAAAAGTACACTTATCTATGTTAATGCTAATGCCACTGAAACTGATTCTGTGTATGGTGGGGGGTGGGGGCCCTTTATTTATCCAACCTCGCCAGCCTTTCCCACTGACCTGGACTGCCGCCGCCATCATACCCAGGTTCCCATGGGGCCTGGATCTGTTTGGGGCTCTCTTCCCCTTTTCCTCGGACCACATTGCCTGTTCTAGTATCCATACCCAAAAGTCTTCATTATTGAACTTTACTTTTTTTAAAGACTATTTATTTATTTTCAGAGAGAAGGGAAAGGAGGGAAAAAGAGAGGGAGAGAAACATTGATGTGTATTTGCCTCTCACACGCCCCCTACTGGGAACCTGGCCGGCATCCCAGCATCCCAGGCATGTGCCCTGAGTGGGAATAGAACCAGCGACCCTTTGGTTCTCAGGCCGGCACTCTGTCCACTGAGCCACACCAACCAGGGCCATTATTGAACTTCATAAAAAATATATTATCTGGGTAAAGAGGGGAGGGTTCTTTGCTTTTTGCTTTGAAGTCATCTGTCTTTAAACAACCATCCACAGTGTATTTAAAACCTCACTGGCTGAACCTGGGAAAAATCCATTTGCTTCTCACCTTTCAAGCACGAACCTGCAGCATGAAGTGGGGTTGGGGGGTGTTCACTTTTTTGTAAAACTCTGAGTACTTTTACTTTTGGCCTCCCCTCCCTCTTCCAACTCTCACCTCCGGTTTTTCAGGTTGTGATGTCTTTGAACCATGAGGCTGTTCTTCCAGCCTTGACACGTGGGCCTGTGGCATGTATTTTGTCACTGGGCTGTAGTACCAATGCCGTTGGTTACTGCCAGCCAGACCACAGCGACAGGCCTGATGGGGTCTGGTGCTTCCTGTTGCCTCACAGGCACCGAGAATCTGGTTTCCAAAAATAAAAGCACAAGAAACCACCGTGACCTCACGGTCTCTGTGCTCGCTCGGCGCCCTGAGCCCCGGGGCTGTCGTCACGCCTGTGGCCCGGCCCAGCCGGCACCCTGCTCCCTGCCAGAGAGACAGGGGGTCTGAGTGGTCTGGACAGGCTGTGCAGGCCGCCCTGCTGGAGCGCTCACTCTGTCTGTCCCCTCCCTTTAGACAGTCACTCGCAGGGCCAAGGTGGCTCCCGCCGAGAGGATGAGCAAGTTCCTGAAGCACTTCACCGTCGTCGGCGACGACTACCATGCCTGGAACATCAACTACAAGAAATGGGAGAATGAAGAGGAGGAAGAGGAAGAGGAGGAGCAGCCGCCACAAAACCCCAACTCGGGTGAGGAAGGCAGAGCTGCTGATCCAAACACCGCCCCCGCCTCCCCACCCAAGCGCCCCCTGGACTTCAGGACCACGTTGAGGAAGCTCTTCAGCTCCCACAGATTTCAGGTAGGCGGGCAGAGGCCCGAGGTGCCTGGGGTGGGGCACAGCTGTCAGCTGAGAGTCACAAGGCCAGGGTGGGGGCCCGTTCTGGGGCTACTGCCTCATTCATGGTGCACGTGTCCCCCAAGCACTGACCACGTGCCAGGAGCCCGGACAGCACTAGGCACACAGGGCAGGTCCCCTACTGTCAGGGATTAAATAACTCATAATTCAAAGGTCCATCATCTGATGAATGGCTAAACAAAATGTGGTCTATCCATACTTGACCATAAAAAGGAGCAAAACCCTGACACCGGCTGCAATGGGGATGAACCTTGAGAACATGATGCTGAGTGAGAGACACAGACACCAAAGGCTATGTATTAAGTGATTCTATTTATATGAAATGTCCAGAACAGGCCAGACCATAGAGACAGGGAGTGGGATGGTGATATTCACAGGTAGGAGGGAGGGAAGAATGGGCGGTGACCGCATGGTGGCTACAGGGCTCCCGTTTGGGATGATGAAAATGTTCTGGAACTACATGGTGGTGATGGTCCCACAACCATGGGGATATACTGAACGCTGCTGAACTTCATGCCAACTTCAAAATGCTGAAAATGGTCAATTTTGTGTTATGCAGATTGTCCCACACACATATTCACCAAGTAGATTAAAGGGTAAGCACTGGAGGCAGAAAAAACGTGCCTGCATCTATTCAGCAAACTTTTTGTGCCAGCCCTGAGTGAACAAGGCCAAGAGGGTCCCATGTCTCGCTGACTCGTCGCCATGGGGGCCTCAGGCTCTTCTTGTGTGGGGCAATGCGCAAATGATTGACCGGCCTTAACACACTGCCGACTTCCAGGTGTGGTTATGGGGAGGACAGGGGAGGGAGATGTGGACTTCAAAGAGAAGCAAAGGTCATGGAACTTTCTACAGAGTTCAGGATCTGTCCTCACATCTGATTTTTGAAGGACCAGTGCAGGTTGAGTCTGGCCAGCCCTCTGAACCCCACCACCACCCCCCGCCCTCAGGTGGGCCAGCCGGTGTCCAGAAGCATGTCTGAGTCCCAGGAGAATGCAAGAGGCCCAGGGACACTGGGGAGGCACGCAGCTCCTTGTCAGCCCAGTTGCCAAGTGGAGCCCTTTTGGAGACCCTGGCCCAAGACAATCCAGTTCCTACCAAGAGCCAAGGTCCTTTCTGGAAGCAGAGAGAAGCAGCCCTCGCCTCTCCCATCACTGACTTTGTTCCCGGATAAAATAGGAAACATTTGTTTTGGGCTTTCATCGCTTTCGTGTGGCTTAGAGAAGGAATGCAGGCCCAGCCACCCAGCACAGTGCTCTCCTCTGTGGCTGTGACAGGAAAGGAAACGTGGCATTAAGTTGTTGGGGTTGAAATCCCAAACCCTCAATTTTAGGAGCAGAAGGAAGGAGCCAGCTTCCTGCCAGCTGCAAGGGGAGCCCTGGCCCACGCCCCTCTGGGAGGCTCCCCTCTCTCCTGACTCGGCCCACCAGGCCACATGGGCTCAGGCTGGCCCCCTGAACTGGGACCCCCAGAGACACTAGTACTGGGGAAGAAGACTGACTGTCATAAAATAAGTAGAGATGTTTATCTATTCACCTAACAGTCATTTCTTAGCACCCATGGGCTGGGGACACAGCGGTGAGCGTGGAGGACACGTCCCAGCCTCCATTCACATGGAGGATCCGAGTTCAGCGAGGCAGTTGTTCCAGAAATCACCCAGACAGAGGCTGGCCACAAGAGGAGAGAAGCCCTCAGCAGGCAAACAGAAGGGGGCTGTGAGAGTCCCGGGGTGGGGGAGACCAGTCTAGGACTGGGGGGGCTCAGGGGACTGTGGTGGAGGAGGTGACATTCCACCCCCAACCTGCAGGCTTGGCAGGAGTGGGCTCTGTGGAGGGGAGTGGGGAGCTTTGCAAGCAGACAGCCTTGTTGCTCAGGGCCCCAGGTGGCTAAGTGTCTGCAGCGGTTTGGGACTTGAGAAGGGTCCACATGGCATGTGTAATAGTGAGAAGAGGGGCCGCTTGGCAAGAGAGGGGGCACTGGAACATCATCGTCCCTGGGCAGTGGGCAGCCATGGAAGGTCCTCAGTGTGGGTGGGAGGGGGGTGACAGGAGCAGATTTGGAGAGGGGCTCAGAGTAGCAGCAGGGAGGCCACCTCCGTGTGGGGGATACAGGTTCAGGGGTTTGAGCTCTGGCTGAAGGATCAGCATAAAGAAAGTTCTGGAATCCCTTTCTTAGATGCAATCACCACTAGTTTCACGTGGTTTGAAGTGGCCAAGGTGACGTGATGTATAGTTTTTACTGCTGTCACTTCTCAGATGGGATGGCACAACCAAGGGGAAAAATGCAGGGTGTGTCAGGCCTGCATGGAAACCATGGTGGACATGGTAACCAGGCCAGCGGACCACAGCCGTGAAGGTGGAGGAGCTTCACGTTTACTACCGGCCCCCTGTGGCTGGGCCCTGTGCTAAGTACTGCTCACTGCCTCGTGTAATGCTCCATTGTCGCTCTGGGGTGGAAAATGTGACCAACCCCCTTTCCCCAGGAGGACACCGAAGCTTAGCGTTAAGGCTGAGGCTCAGCAGAGTCAGGAGGTGTGTGCAGGCTCCAGGCCAAGGCGGGAGCTGGGAGCTGGCCCAGGACCCGCCGCCCCATAGCCTGCACGCGGACCACCGCATTCTGCTGTGGCCGTGGCCGTCTTTGCCGGGAGGGGAGGATTTGAAATGAACCAGCCTCCCTCAATTCTCAGGATTTTTCAGTGTGTGTGACTCCCCTCAGAAATAGTACTGCCTTGTGAACTAGCAGATTCCGGGTCTTAGGGTTTAGTTCACAGAAGCCCAGGTGGGGACCCAGGCATTGTAGTTTTGTGACCTTGAGCTTGTCTCTCTTTTCAGAGGTGAGAGTCATATGGCATAAGGTTCAGCATTCCAAAGTGACTAATTCCGTGGCATTTATTTAGCACATCTGACAATGTTGCGCATCCATTGCCGCTATCTCACTCCAGTGCATGTTCGTCACCCTGAAAGGGGAGTCGGTCCCCAATAAACAACCACCTCCCAGCCTGACAACCACTAACCTTTCTGAGTCTGTAGAGTTTGCTGTTCCGGACATTTCGCATGAATACAGTCATACAATACACACTGTCTTTTGTGTCTGGCATCTTTCACGTTAGCACAATGTTTTCTGGGCTCGTACACGGTATAGCATGTAGAAAAGAAATCAGCACTTCATTTCTTTTTATGGCTGAATAGTCAGTCTGTTTTTAATATTCCTGTGCCTTAGTTTTCAGTCAGACCCCTTTGCTCTAAAATAAAACCAAGGAGGAAGGAAGAAAAAGAATAGGGGAAAAATACCCACCAACAGCTAGAATCTTTATTAAGCTGCTGAATTTGGATATGTGTGAGAACTTCATTGAAAAGCATCTGGCCATGCAATTTCACCATAAACCATGTCATCAAATAATTTCATTGCTGAAATAATTAGCTACAGGTTGAAGTGCTCAAAAGGTTTATCGTCCGTTCTTATGTAGGCCTGAATGTGTAGAATTTCACCCTGAAACTGCAGAAACTGCCAAGGTAAAGGCAAGATTAGCCTCCGGAGGCCGGAGGCCGGAGGCCGTGCCCTGGAGAACGTAAGAGGCAAGGCCCTGGCAGAAGCAAGTGGGGCCCACGGGCTCCAAAGGAAGAAAGTCATGTGGTGTCCTCTGGGGTTCCCCTCATTGCTGCCATTTCCATCACCACCACATTGTTTCCACGGTCTCCCAGAACACCGTCACTGCCGCCCCGGCCACTAGTGTCCTCACCAGAGTCGTCACCACCTCTGTCACCATGACCACCACCATCGCTGAGATCACCCTCTCACTCCACCCCAGTCCCTTCCACCCTCTTCTGCCGGCAGGTCCCGACATTGTCTTTCTTTCTTCTTTTTTTCAACATTGTCTTTCTGACAGCTGTTCTCAGTCTTCCATCCAATCGGGGCAGGTATCTCGGGGCTCTGGACTGAAGCTGTTTGATGTGGACAGTGGGCATCGCTGTGACCCACCCAGAGTGGGCAGTCCCAGGAGGTTCCCTCCACGACTCCCATCTCTGAGGCTTGATGTGTTTAATTATTTACTGAGAATCATTTCTGGGCTCACCCTAGCAAGAGCAACTCACAGAACTAGAAAAATTAAAATGTGCCGGACCTTTTTTACTACCTGTTTTTTGCCATTTAGGAATTAGCCGTCTGGTTTGAGAGAGGCTGAGGAGCAGGAAACAAGTAGGAGAGAGAAGGGCAGTGACGGAGGGGCAGTGAGTGAACTCTACGGGGAAGTTCCAGGACAGGCACCAGTCGGAGGCGGACAGGCCGGGAAGGCGTCAAGGAGAGGTGGAGGGGCTTCTGCCACTTCTGTAGAAAGGAGCCAACCCCCAGCAGGCTCTCTGCGGGGGGCTTGGGCTATGGTCAGCAGCCTCCCATTGTTGGCATTTTTCCCTGGTGTCATCCCGATGACACCAGGTTTCAAAACCAGCCCTTTAAAGATGGGATGAGAGCCCTGGCTGGGAGTAGCTCCTTTGGTTAGAGCATCATCCTGATATGCCAAGGTTGCGGGTTCGAGCCTCAGTCAGGGCACATACAGGAAGCTTCCAATAAGTGCGTAAGTGGAACAATAGATGTTTTTTTTCTCTCTCTCTTAAAAAAATCTGTTAAAAAATTAAAGATGGGAGGCGGGTCTCCATCTCGGTCTCACGGCTTCCCGCTCCTTGCCTCGGTCCACAGGTCATCATCATTTGCCTGGTCGTTCTGGACGCCCTCCTGGTGCTGGCCGAGCTCATCCTGGACCTGAAGATCATCCAGCCTGACAAGAATAACTACGCCGCCAGGGTAGGCAGTCACCAACCTTTTCATACAGTTCACTTCTGTGATCCGCACTGAGGGAGGACTGAGTGGGGCAGAAAACACCCGCCTTGAGACCTCATGAGAGAAGAATTTGGGTCCTTTTAGTCAAAGGGCAGAGGAAATGTCTTCCTTTCCAAATTGTAGATAAGCATTCACTACAAGCAGGAAACTTTCCCATGTTAAGTGATGGCTATCCCAGACCACTGGGCTGAGCATGTCTCTGATTCCAGGGGGAAGATGACACTTTCCCACCCCCTGGATGGGATGAGGGCTGTGCCCTCAGCCACACCAGCCAGGGCTGAGATAGCCATTTAAAAAAAAAAACAAAACTTGAGGACATGCCTTTTTAAAAAACAGAATTCAATTGACAATGTGAAAATGTCCTTTCAAGTGTAAAAGGGAGAGAAGAAAATAAACATCCTTCCTACTCGTGGCCTCTTTCCCAAGGCGGCTGTTAGGTTTTCTTCTGTGGCCAGCCCCAGTCCTTCCAGAGATGAATTTCTCTTCTCTCCTTCTATTTGTCTAATAGAATCAGTAACATACCTACTATACTGTCTTGTGCCTTTCTTTTTCCTCAATGTTTTATCATGAAAAAATGGCAAATATACATTTTGCTATATTTGCTTTATATCTCTGTATATTCACAAACACACCCATATAATTACTGTCTGACCATTTGAAAGCTAGACATCCTGACACTTCACCCCTAAACAGCCTTGAGACGCATAAGGTCTTTCTCTTACAGAACCATAATAGCATTATTACTCCTAAAAAATAATCACGTCCATAATTTCTAATAACCAGTTAGTATCCATCGATGAGCACTGGCTGATCAGTGATACAGTAGGGGAGGCAGACTCATTTCAGATTCTGTCTTCTACATCACGTGGTGGTTCTTTTATAAGGAACAGCTCCCTTCATTTCCCTGGGTGGGTGCATGTGTGTGCATTTACCCCTTGCTGTGGACTCGGGGGGTTTTTGTGAATGTACTCAGTGTGTTACAATCATAGTCATTCTTTTCAATATTCAAATTGTCCCAAATTTGGTCACGGTGAGCCTCCAAGCAGCCTGTTGGGTCCTTTTGACGTGACTGCATCGTCTTTGAGCATTTCCTTGCTTTCAGGCCCAAGGTGCTGTCCCAACTGACTTTGAACTTTCCCTGCCCCGAAATGGAAATTGTTACTTTAGTAAAGGCCGGTGTTGATACATCAAGATCTAGGAACTCTTCGCTCACCATCTGCCTCGGTGATCATTTCTAGTCAGTCCATGCAGACTAGCCTTGGTCTCTCTGACAGTCTGTGCAGTACTCCAGAGGGAGGTACCATAATGCATCTGATGCCTGCCCTCTAAGGAATATTACAATTTTTTTACAAAACGTGTAGAAAATCTTTTGCTTTGCAAATGATGCTACAGTAACCATCCTTTCAACATGTCTTCATGCATATAAGTTTCACCGTGGGTTAAATTCCTAGCAATGGCGTTGTCACTGGACTGAAGGGGTCCGTTTGCCTGCACGTCAAAGCCCAGTAACATATGAGCAGGACTCTGCAGCCAAGAAAGTAAGGATTTACGAAGGAGATGGTGCCATGCTCAGAGTCATGGGTGCTAACACTCAAAGACACGACTCCTCCACAGCTCCCAGGGGATGGACTTTATAGGGACACAGTCATCACTCATGGTGCCTACAGGAGTTAGGGTCGTGGTCCCTACTGATTGGTTGGTGCTAGGGGAGGGGTCGTTTATTGTAGCATCTGGTCCTGCTGTCATCCACGGAGTCACTGTGATTTTGCAAGGACTTGTTCTGTGACATCGTTCCACTTTCCCGGCTCCAGAGCTGAAACACAACTGGGGCCAAGAGGCTATCTTCAGTTCGACTGAAAACTCTGCCTCTGTAGTCAACAGACCCAGGACCTTGTTCCCGAGACGACTGGGTGCTGACCAGAACCCCACTGTCCCAAGAACTTAACAGTTAAACACGGGAGAGGGAGGAGGGTGAGTCAGGGGGCTGCGTGAGGCCAGTTTGAGTCAATGGGGAAAAAAAAACAAAGGAAAAGGCCAGATTAGAGAAAATAAGGTTTCTGCTCAGTTGCAGCATTGCTATGCCAATACGCACGGTGGCTATTTTCAATGCTGCCATCACTTCATTGTCCCTCCGAGAGCAGAGCCGAGTCCTGGCTGTGGTGCGCCTGGCTGTGTCACCAGCCCGAGAGCAGGGCCTGCTGCCGGCAGGGGTTTAGGGCTGGTCAGTGAATGATATCTCTTTATGGTGGCCCAGCAGGTACACCCAAGGCCAGCAGGTCTGTGTGACCTGCGCCGGGCTGGCTCTGTCTGCTCTCACCGTGCGTCCTTGTTCCCCTTTAGGTGTTCCACTACCTGAGCATAGCCATCTTGACCTTCTTCATGATGGAGATTGTCCTTAAAATATTTGTTTTCCGCTTGGAGTTCTTCCACCACAAGTTTGAAATCCTGGACTCCGTCGTCGTCGTGGTTTCGTTCGTCCTCGACATCGTCCTCGTGTTCCGGGAGCACGAGTTTGAGGCTCTGGGCCTGCTCATCCTGCTCCGGCTGTGGCGCGTGGCCCGGATCATCAACGGTATGTCCCCTGCGCTCCTGGGGCGCGGAGCGGGGAAGAGAGCCCATGCAGAGGCCGCCAGTCGTGGTTTCCACGCTGATGTCCTCCTCCTCCCTGCAGTCTAGAGGAAAGTGGAGTCATCTGTTTGGTGTCCTACTGCCACCCCTGTGGCTATGACTTGACGTGGAGACATGTGCTCCGAGAGGAGATAACCTTTCTCCCACAGACCCTACTTCCCTGATTGTTGGGTGTTTGTGGAAAGGTCCAGGCTAATACCTGGAGTGTTTTATCAAACCATATCCCAACTTGGGATGGGCACCACCCCAAAGGGGTGCAAGGAAGCTGAAAACCACTGGACGCCCACCAGATTCTGCCCCCTTCGAAGTCACAGCACACACCAGCACAATGAAGGCTCTGAGAACTGGAGCGTTTTCCAAATTGACCCACTTGACACTTTCTGGGGACGTAACACCTGCTTTGGACCCTGGGAAACACTGCTTGTCTGTGCCCTCCGTGTGTGCAGGGCGCCTCTGTCTCAGAGGAGCCACGCGTCTGCTGGCCTTTATGTGACATCGTGAGCAGCGGGTGGTTGAGTGTTCAGGTGCAGGCGTGCTCAGTTGCTCAGATGCCTGCTGTGTCAGAATCACCTTCAGTGAATACTCTTTTTCAAAAAGGAGAGTCCGATGCAGAGGCGGGTCGGGGCCCAGGCAGGGTGTCTGTCTTTGAAGCACTGCCAGGGGATTTGGGTGCCCAGCAAGGTTCGCGAATCCCTAGACTAGGGCCGACGCGATAGGCTGTGGGTCACTGTCAGGGGAATAAGTGACGGTGGGGCCCTTTGGAGGCCCCCTGACATGGAGCTCCTTCCCTTGGTGGCACAGTGAGTCCTGTCACGGCCTCCTGAGCCCAGTACCCACTCAGCCGCAGTCAGACCAGGCAGGGAAGGGCCACATCTGCTGGGATGCGGGGCTGCACGAACAGCCATGCCTGGGCCACTGTGGGCTTCAGGGGCCAGTTCGGATCTAGTGATTACAGTAAAGACCATTAAGAACATTCATCTGGATCCTGTCAAAGGAAGTAGAGGAGGATTTTCAGATACAATTGATGATGCTTATGCTAATTGATTATTTCATTAATCAGACAGAAAAATACTCTGTTAGAGGTTATGCACAATTGAGGTAGATAAACTATTACTGATTTTCATAAAGAACTCATAACCAGGCACTGCCCGTTGCCACCATGGTGAGACCTGTCCTTGCACATGAAACCAGGAGTCTGAGATTTGGTCACTTCCTTAGTCTCAGTGGTAGCAGGACACAGGACAGGCTCATGCCTGTTACTACTTTGCTGCCAAATTTCGTGACATGATGTGAAAGGTCTGAAAAAGCAACACAAGGCTGCACCAGGTTCAGTGAGACAACCGAGAACGTGGGGCTCAGAGACCGTTGCTCCCGGGCCTCATGGGCACCACACGTGTGGGTAACGGGTCCGGGCTCGGTCACTCTTGCTTGGAAAGGGGAGGAGCGTCCCCAGCTGCAGCACCATCTTTTGAGGCAGTGTCCCCACCCCCTATGGTGTGGGCTTCTGGGAGCTGTCAGATGAGGCTGCCAGTGACCCTTCTGTCAGCCAAGATGTAGGTTCTTGCCTGACACCTGAACTGGCCACAGCTGTGGGAGCAGAGCTGGGAGAGTGACAGGCCCAGTGCCACACTCGAGCATCTCCAGCTTTGCCCCTCGGTGGCTTTGTGCACACGGCTATTCAGCAGGCGGTGCTGTCTCCAGCGAGCTCTGCCCTAAGGAGCTTAAGGCTCATCAGCTCGGTGATTATGCTGAAGGATTTGTCAGCCCATGGGAACCGAAGAGAAATACTTCACAACTGTGTGGCTCAGAAATGAAGTCTGGCCCTCCCAGCTCTGAGGCTTTTAAGCGGTGGCTCTTTGACTTGTCTGTCACCACTCTTCCCAACTGTACACACTTACGAGGAATGCAGATTTCTCTTCTCAAGTGGTTAAATCAGAAATCAATATCATTAAGACCCTCGATTATTTTTCAGGGATAATTATCTCGGTTAAGACACGTTCTGAACGGCAACTGTTAAGGTTAAAACAGATGAATATACAACTGGCCACCAAGATCCAACACCTGGAGTTCAGCTGCTCTGAGAAGGTAAGAAAACACTCCTGAGAAGATGCCCCCCCCCCCCCGGGCTGCCGCTGCCACCTGCAGCTCGGGGCTCCTCCCTGCTAGGCCTCCCGCCAGTGTGGCGCCCTCCACCCTGAGCATCCTCCCCTTGGCTAAGTCTTCCTGTCCTTTAGGGTCGCTTAGGCATTGCCTCCTTCCCAGAGCTGTGCCAGGTGCCCCTCCTTTTGTCACTGCTGTTGTCCACTGGACCCCATTTGACCGTGTGACAGCTGCCTTCTGCAGGCTGATTCCACAAGGATCGTGGACCCCCGTCAGTGTTGCGTCCCTGGGCCCGGGCTCACTGACGGTCATGTCCCTGGTGAGGTTCCGAAGGTCAGTTCAGTTATTTGTCTGCTCTTGCAACAACAGGAACAGGAGATCGAAAGACTTAACAAGCTGTTGCGACAGCACGGACTGCTCGGCGAGGTGAACTAGAGGTGCGCCTGCCCCACTCCACAGAGGAGACCCCGCCTCATGGGCTTGCACCTGTGAACGAGGAGGACGGCCGCCCCTCCTGGGGCCATCTGCAGGACAGGTTTGGTTTGCTGCCGTTGCCTGCCTCCCACCCAGCTTGGATTCTGGAGGGACACAGCCTTTCAGAGGGCTCTCTCTCTCTTCCTTGGTGTGGCCGAGAGCTTCCTTTCCCATCCCCACCTGCACTGTGTCACAGATGTATCATAGGCTGTTTTCTCATGTTGAACTTTACTGTTGCTTGGAAATGTATAACAAAGCTGGACAATTACTAGTTGTATATACAATTTAATCTTGTCGAATGTAAGCTTCCACAGTTCGCATGGATACTGAAGCATCCTTTCATAGGAGCACTCTGAAAGACAAAAGGAAAAAAGGAAGCTAGCTTCGCTACCAGCCCATTCTAGAAAAGCCTTTTCTATTTCTTAGCTGTTCTAAATGGCTTGTCTTATAGTGGTTTCCCCCAGGGAGCTGTTCTCAGATACCCAGCCCCCTCCTCTGCAGCATCCAGCTGCAGCATCCAGCTTCCAGGTGGCTCCACCAAATTCTGCCGCCTGGCAACATTTTTCTCAATTACTGTACAATTAATGTAAAAAATAAACTCTCCTCCCGCCCCGGGCCCTCCTACTATATTCTTTCCAGCTTCAACTGCTTGGAACTGCTCTATGGCATCCCATACCAGCCCACCAGTTGTACAGCTAGCTAGCGACAGTGCCTGGTACAGAAATGGCAATTGGGCCCAAGACTACACTGTAATTAATGTGACATTTCAGGGACAATCCCCTTTTGAGGCCTTATATTATTCTACTTGCATAAGGAGTTTATACAATATTTCAGTATTTTTAGTACTCATTTCAATAGGACCTGATAAGGAAAGAAACCCTGAACCAAAAACAGTGAGTATTTTAACAGTAACTCACTCAAAGCAGGGCATGAGTAAACTGGATAAAGCCTCAGTGCCTCTGCTACTTGAAAGGCTGTTCTCTCTGCTGTCTTCCCAAAGGTGCAATTTGGTTTCCACATACAACCAAGGTCAGATGGTGCCCCATTCTGAGGTCAAACCAAGTAGAATAACATTTCCAGACGGAGGGAAATGAGAAGAGAGGGCAGGTGTGCTGTTTTGGGGACAACCTCAAGGGTTAGCAGTGTAATAACATGGGATGTTTCTGCGGGCCCCACACCCACTCTTCTAGAGGTGTGGCCTAGTTTCCTTAATTAACAACTTACATCAAACAAACGGGAAGAAGAAATTGAAGGGCAGCTTGGCATTGATGGTTGGCCGAGCTCTGAAGCCTGCCTCTGCAGGTGCAGACACGTCCACAAAAGTAACCGCAGTGGAAATGAGAACCGTCCTTTTGTTTCCTGGGCTGGTCTGTAAGAAAAAGTCAGAGTGACGCAAGCCCTGCTGTCCCGCGTGTTCCCGAGGTCACGGAGACGGTACATCTCTCATTCCCTTCCTCTCTGATCGCCGTCACTCAGTTCATGAGTCTGATAGGTACGCGGTGGGCTCACCAGCCATTTACGTGGGTGAGAGAGATCATTTTTGCCCAGGCTGTCCTCACTAACACGTCAATATCAATCACAACTCAATTTTCCGGAGGAGGTGAAAGAGCAAACCTCAACGAGAATGCTACTGTGAATAAAACCATCGTCAGTAGAGGTTATTCCTCTAAGAAAGATAATGTGATGGCTACACTGTTTTAGGAATCCAGATTGTTTCCATTTTAATTATAACCTTTCCCACAAAATAATAAATTTTACTCTCACACTTGTGTTTTGCCTGGACTGGTGTCTTCACCTTTACCTGGGAGCTAAAGTTGGGCCTACCTCAGGGAGTGAGGATGAAATTACATGGGCAGTTACGTTGACTATTTTAGCCTGTGGGTTCAGCAAGGATCCGTATTTAGTCCACTTCACTTCTATAACCAAAGCCACTGGGAGCTGGCAAGAATCCTGCAAAACAAAATGCCATTAATCAGTTTGAATATTACACAACCTCAAGTCAAGCTTAATCTGAAGTTCAGTTTTAATTATAAAACGTCTCACATATTACAGAACGTTCTGAACAAGAGAATGAATAGACTCTAGAAGTTAAGATAAAAACTGCTTGGAGAAAAAGCACATGTTTTAAAGTACTTAATGCTCCAAAAACATTTAACACCTAAAGCACCACTTTCCTATTCCCTCCTATTCCTCCTAAGTGTAAAGACTCCAGCGTTACCTGGGAATTATAAGCCCAATACCCTTTGGGGCCTTACCTGCTCTAACTTCTCCTACCTGTTGACACATACCCCAGAGATACTTTAGGAGAGAAACTGACCTCAGGTGGGGAGGAGAAAGGGAGGATGGTATTATTAATAGAAATTAAACCTGATGGCATATCATGTTAAAACGCAGTTAGAGGAAATGTGTCTGCTTTTCATTTATCTGATTTCACCAGTTGGCAATTAAAGTGTCACGCCAGGGGGCAGGCAGAGTCTGTCTCCAAGGACACTGCCAACTCTCCTTGGGACCAAGAGCACTGCTGCCACAGTCGGGCTGCCTGGTTCAGGCTGTAGCTTGGGGAGCTGGGCTGAGGTATCTCTGCCTCCGGGGCCTTCGTTTGGTCAGCCCCGAGGAAAAGTGGGGAGTGGGCCTTCCCGATCTTTTTCCTGCCTTTAGATGTCTTTAGCCGGCAAAGGTGATTACTGTTGAAACCGCACGATGTGCAGAAGGGATTCCGTTGTATCATTCTCCTTTTGTGTGTGTTTGAAAAATTCCCACAATAACAAGTTTTTAGAAACACATCTCTTCAAGGCATGAGAAGCTAGCAGGGGTGCTAAGTTTGGTGCCTGCCAAAAAGGCACTGGTGGAACTCCTTAGCTTGAAACTGCCTTTTAAGCAATTTGCAGCTGAAAGACCCCTGAATATCCTGGTATTCAGAGAAGATGCCACACGCAGCTGGTGTGACTGAACTTAGCAGAGGCTCTCCTGTCACTTCTATGTGGGTTTCCTGGAGGGCTGGCATAAAACCCACCGGGGCCCTCTGAGTTCCCCAGACCAGCACAGACCCTGGCAGAGCTAATATCCCCACTGGTGCCTCTCCTCTCAAACTATGTTTTTCCTTCGGAAGGAAAGTAGTAACTACACATCTTAACCTGTCTCCAAGAAGCCAGACGCAGTTTGCCTGGTTCACCGAGGTGGCAGAGCTGAGCCAAGACATTGCGGCTGAACAGCAGAGACTGAGAAATCAATGGTCTCTGGGGGGAGGGTGGGATCAAAGCTGGTGAGCTGGTCCTCACCCCCACTGTCCCTGCTATAAATATGCTAAGCAGATAATGAAAGGCCTGAAGAAACTGTGACAAGCAAAAGCTGGGCAATTAAAGGATAAGATGGAGAGCACGCCTCCGGTGATGGGGGCCAGCCCCCACTGACTGCTGAGACAAAAGAAGAACGTAGGCAGAGGAACCACATGTGATCAGGAACCTATTTGTAGCATGTCAACTTCCATTAAACTCCTGGGAACTTTGGAGGTGCAAGCTCTCAAACGTGGGCTGCCGTGGGACAGCCCCAGGGAGGAACAATATCTCTGCCTTGGGAGACAGTCCCCACTCTCATCCCCCATCTCAGTGCCTAGAGAGAGGCCTCATGCAACCCCAGCAGCAAGGGCAGGAATGGTCAGGATGGTGACAGGTGGCGGTTCCTGTTTATGGAGAGACCACCGGGCACATAAATATTAATGACCTCATTAACTCAACAACTCCATGAGATTCAGACTATAACTATCTTCCCCATTTCACAGAAGAGGAAATGGGCTCAAACGCATAAAATCAATGGCCAAAGGCAACGGTATAAACAAGGGACAAAATCAGTAATCCAGATCCAGGCCCCTTCGATAACAAAGCCCCAGTTCCCACCGGGAGCCATCTACCTCCCACAGGTGAGGAAGGGCAGTGGAGGAGGAAGAGACCAGCAACTTGTGGCCTCCAACTCCCTTTACCTTCACGTGGGACGCCTGGGTGACAAAGTGGACGGGCACCCAGTCCAGCACGTCCTGGGCTTGGGAATTTCCAAAAGGAGCCACGTAATCTGGGAAGCCCTGGCCCTTCAGCAGGCGCTTCACCTTCTCCACGACAAGCGGACACGTGACAGCCCTGGACAGTCTTTGGAGAAGGAAAGAGAGGTCAACCACCTGAGGCTGGTGCTCACACCAGCAACTTCTCCCAGGCCTCAGCACCATGCACGCTCTGGCCAGTGGATCTTCACACTCTCCAAAAGGGGGATCGTTGGAAAGAAGCCACAGTGCCTCTAACTGAGAAATCTCCATTGGCCGGGGAGATGAATCCAAACAATGTTTCCCCAACTGTTCATCAGGCAGCTCTGACAAGAAGGGCCCCATGGCCACACGTCAGGACAGGACTGCATGCCCATGCCCCTCCTGAAGCAGCTGGCATGTTAAAGGCTCCGAGGGGTCCACAGTAAGGAATTGTGTTTCCAACTTTAATGGGCATCTCCCAAACACACCGGACCACAGACCTGCCCCTGCGGACACCCTGTGGAGATGTATTCGACAGAACCCCCTTTGACACATGCTGGTTAAAGTGATCAAACCTGATATGTAAATGGTGAATATTGGTCTAACCAAAGTCATGATAAAATTATCCTGGGGAGAAGTAGGGGTGGGAAGTGAGTGGATGGTGGAGTGGAGGGTGGCAGCAAAAAGAGCCAAATTTTCATCTTCCGTAGTGGGGACTCTAGAATAATCTATAAAACGAAAATATCAACAAATATTTAAATTAAAATAGCAACAAATATTTAAAGATTTGCAGGTACATTTCAAAAAAAAAAAATCAGTGACAAGAGTTGAAAACGATTGCCCTGGGGTGGGGCAAGTGAGAGTAAGAACTGCCATTATAACAAGCCATGCAGAGCTATTTGACATTTTACACTGCATACCTGTTTGATAATAAAAAGATAAATTGAAAACAGAGCACTCGCAGGCTTCCTCTCACTGGCTTTGTTGTGTATAGTGCATTAACATTCAGAAATATAGGAAGGACTTTCAGGGGAAGTATTTTTGCTGTGAACTCAAGTGCTATGCAACCTTAAAAGCAAATCATACAAAGTCTTAAGATTTTAAAAATAATCGTAATAGTTTGCCTTTGAACCATGACACATGGTTTATGGTTTTGAGACTTAAAATTAGACATCAAAAAACCTATAAGGTATTGTCACTGTTGCTACTGCCTATCAATAATCATAATGAGGCACCTCGCGGCTTTCGCAGGCACTTGTCAGTAGGTGCAGATGGCTGGTGAGCCCCGCCACGGGGGGTGGGGTGGGGGGCAGGGATGTTTTATTTTCTGATCAACCCAAACAAGTTCCAACAGAAACAAGTTATGCCCTTACCGTAGTTTACAGCCAGACTGCATATTGTAGCCAAATAACACTGGGGCGCGGATCCCCTCTACCGCTAAGCAGTCTTGCTCTGCTGTGCTACGAAGAATAGTGAGCTGTCCATATCTGTTCATGGTCTGGATGATCCCAGACCTTCAGACAGTTAAGGGATATCCACCCAGGGCAGCAGCAGTCTGATTCTCAGGAAGCGGTGTCACATGTGTGACATGAGGCCTGAGCGAGACTCAAATATCTCTTCTCTGGGCCTCTGGGACTTGGACGGCTATTTCCCACGAGAGGGTGAAAACGGTTATGACTACTTCCTGGATCAGTAGGTCCTCAGAAGAAACAATTTTCAGAAACTGGCCCTTCAACATTAATTCCAAGCTTTCAAAGTCACTAAGTTTGTTTGAGTCCCTGTGAAATTAAACATATCTAAATGTCCATCAGCTTTTCTGTGTTAAGATTTCATCAGAAAACAATGACACTTTCCTGGGTCATGCTGTTTCACCGCCAACCTCAAGTCTCTGAGGAGCCCCACTTGCTGTGCAGCCAGGCCCTCCCCCCACCAGAGCCACCTAGAGGAAGCTCTGGAGGAGACTAGTCCCTCCAGCCCACAGGACCCTCGGAGCTAGAAAGAAGTGCGGCCCACGCGCATGGCCGGGGAACTCAACCTCCTCCACAGAGCCAGAAAGGATATCCCTTGCGAGGCTGAAATCCAGCAGCCAGCGGGAGGCCCACA
>PVKM010023079.1:0-21378 GCA_004027735.1 Carollia perspicillata | reverse complement strand
TTTTTTTTTTGTGTGTGTGTGCGTGAGTGCGTGTGACCACAATTGTAGTTTCAGTAAATAAGACGGCTGCTCGGTAACGTGGAACGGCCCAGCGCTTAGCCCTGCCCTTGGAGATCCTTTACATCAAGCCAGCGATCAAAAAGTGGTGCAGATAAAATTTGTCATCAGGGATTTCCTACAGAAGAATTACAGTGGAGAAATGGCCTGATCGATACTATGGATTTTCACTGCAGGGGCTGGTGGTCCGGTGGCGGGAGACACTCCCGCAGATAAAGGGCATGGCTGCCGCTGCGGCGCAGACTGCTGACTCAGCAGAAGCCTGTCGGGTATTTATAGGCCCGAGTGATACAGAATTATCACCCGGCGGTGCTGGGCGCCCGTTCCTTCTGAGATTGCCTTCCTTTATGGGGTTGCTAAATGCAGGTGAATGGAAAAATGATGGCTAACAGCTGTCAAAATGCAACAGAATGAAGTACTTAAATCTTTTTTTATCCATTAAAAGGGTAACAACCATACGTATATCATGGCACAGACATTGTAATGATATTTGGGGGCTGGGGAGCAAAGGGGGTGATAAACAATGGATGTTCCGATCAGAACGGCAGAGGAAATAGACTTGGGGGGCAGGTAGGTCTTCCCCGAAGCTTTCTAATTACTCCCATGCTCGAACATTACGTAACCAAAGAAAAACGTAGTTATTAAATTGCCTCTGCATCCGAGTCTTGGGGAGCCCCACTCCCCGCCCACGTTGGCATTTAGAAGGCATTGCATCAGCCCCTAAAACACTCAGCCAGGCTCGCCACGCTCCGAGATCACTGATGTTTATGTAGGCCAGCTTCATTAAAGCGTGTGGAATCGTGGTGACCTATTGGTAAGATGCTCCCGATTTAAGGTTTGGGGTCCAAGGAGAACGTCCTGTGTGCTGTCTCCAGCTTCCCCTTGCCGGCCGAGCTCCAGACCTGTCGCAGACAGGACAGGGCTTTGAGGGCGGCGGGGCGCTCACAGACCTCCTTCCCCGCGCGTCGAGACGGAGTTCCTTCGCCATCACTCACACGAAGCCGGTGATTGCCCAGTCCCCAGTGAAGCTTTCCTCAAGGAACCCCCTTGGAAAAACCTTACGGGTCCCTCTAGACCCATTCGTGCGGGGCTTGTCTTATCTTTCATGGAGTGAGAATCGGCTCCTAGAAGGCTTCAGAACACCACGCGCGGTTGCCATGTAGAATCTTGGCTTGTTTGAAAACCGCGGCTGTTTCTCGTGCTCAGCCTTCTACATGAGTTTTCAGTGAACCGCTTTCGGTAAGCTTGAACATTAAAAGAAGAACATTTTCTTTTTACCTTTGGTATTTCTTTTTTTAAATGACTGATTCAAAAGCGCGTGTGAGAGAGAATGATTTGATGTGCCACGTATTTGTGCATTTATTGGCTGCTCCTTGTATGTGATCTGACCGGGGGCCCGACCTGACACCTTGGCATGTCGGGATGGTGTCCTAAACAGCTGACCTACCTGCCCAAGGCTAACTGGTATCTAAAAGAACGTTTTCCTTATTCCTTTCAGTGTTTAAAATGTATTGTAAAGCAATAGGGAAACGGACAAAATCTATAGAGTGTCCTTAAGAACCAGGCATCTTGCCATTGACAAATTCTCCAATTCTTGAGCCCCTGCAGTGAGGTGGGCTTGGTGCAGGATGTTGAAGGAACTCTGGGAGTGAAACAGGCTCTCAGGGAAGGGGCTTATGGAAGGGAGGTTGAGGGCAAATACGTATTGAACAAATACAAGGGGGGAGCCCCCCAAACCACAATTATCTTCTGGAGGATGGGCCCCTTATAGCACAGGCTTCCCTTACTAGGAGGGTGTTCTGGGAACCCATCTGTATCAGTGTACCAGCTGGCGTTGTTGTGAGAGGCTGCATTCTGCTTCAGTGAATATTTTTTTGAAGATTCTTTCAACATGTTTGCCCATTTCATAATAGGTGATTTACGAGCACACTTGCTCACACCATGCCCAGTGTTCAACAGTTTTTGACAAAAAGTGGCATGACCCTGGTGCCCCACTCTTCCTATTCACCCCATCTCACCCCGGCGACATTGTTCTCTTTCCCTGGATGAAAAAAGTCCTCAAAGGGAAACATTTTGTTAATGTGGAAGAGACGAAACAAAAAAAGTCAGAAGCACTAAAACGTACCAAAATCGATGAGTTCAAAAGCTGTTTGGAGCAGTGGAAAAAATATCCTGATAGGAGTACTGTATCAAATAGAGAGTACTTCGAAGATGACTGAAGTTTATACATGTAAGAATTAACACACAATTTTTATAAGCAAATTCCTTTTTTTGGGGGGCCCCCATTATACTGGGTGCTAGGCACTGGGTACATGTTGCAATGAAACAGTGTGCAGCTACCTGTGCGAGGTGTACCCCTAAGTGTCACACTGACTCACATGGCCCTCATCAGAGCTCTGTGAGGTCCTGTCATGACCAGCCCCCCCTTTACAGATGAGGAAACTGAGACAACAGAGAGGTCGATCCTTTTCTGAGGGTCACTTGGCTGGGCAGTAGAGAAGCCGGGACCCGACACAGGCTGTCCGACTCAGGGCTCAGGCTCCTGAGCCTCCCAGCCCTGCACGGTTTGGGAGACTTTCTCTCTACTCTTACAATAGCCACACGACGGCGGCATTCCTGCTGAACAACTAGGAAAAGTGAAGCTCATAAAAATTGAACGTTTTTGCTCAGCCAGTGAGCTGAAGAGCTGGGAAACGAACCCAGGCATGCTCGCCTTTGAATTCTCCGCTCCTGGACTCTGCCAGGCACAGCACACTTACCGAACCAGCCAGATTCCGCAGCTTCTAAATTCAGAAAACAAAACCCGGGCACTGCAAGCCCTAACATGCGGTCTAGGGAAAAGAATTTAATTTCAGGAAGCATGCCACTGCCTGGAAGGAATAACAACAAGACTTTTGTGCCCAGATCGTCCCCGGCCAGCATTGGGTAGGACTCAAGAACGTAGCCTGCACCTTCCGGAAGTGTCCGCGGGGAAATCATCTTTGTGCCCGTTCGAACTGCCTTACACTGGTAGAAATCATCGCTCCCATCATCACAGGATTGTTGTATGGGAGTTTCCTGTCACTGGCAATAAACATAGATGAAAGGAGGGGGAAATAAGAAAACAAAAGGGAAAAATAGAAGCAAAAAATGCACCAGAGTGAAAAAAATATCCATAAGTGAGTTGGTTTTTTTTTTGTCTCTCTCCTTGCTGTGATGTGCACAAAGGAAATAGACGGAATAAAATCACATCTCAGGAACACCAACATAAATTCCCCCTTGCTTTGACAAGTACGTAATTTTCTTCAGAGATGCTCTTCACGTCTGGAGAGTTATGAGGCAATTTCATTCCCATCTGACAAATTTACAAAGAAACATTAGAGAAAAGGGATTAGGAAAGCGAGAAATCTTTATAGACTTTTTCCTCGGGCTGTATTTCCCTTCCATCTCTTGGCTCTTCCTGGAGGACCACGCCTGAGTGACTCCCGCGGCGCGGACCCCATCGCCGGCACGCGAGGGAAGCACAACGTGAAATGCGCTTTTCAATCAGCTAATTGTGTTTGTTATTGGGAGGTGGGAGGTGGGACTGGGGCGGGGGGAGGAGAGAAGTGTTATCGACAAATATTTAGATGAAGTCGCAAAGGGATGGATTCAAAGTAGTATTTTGAAAGAAATGTGGGGAGTGAGGGGGCAGAGGGAGGGAGGAAGGAAGAGAGAGAAGCATTGGAGTGGTCTAAGACGGTTGAACGGCAGATCCGCATTCCAGGATGATAATAATAAAGGATTAGCAATAGCAAAGTATACAGATTTTTCCCTCATAGGATCATGGATTCTAAAAGGAATTGGGAATTTTTGACCTTTAAAAAAATCTCCATTGCTAATTTCGTTATAGAGCTTTTGAACTGACCAGCTGTCCAGTTGGCCCAGGACTGTCCTGCTCTTGGGACTGAGAAATCGTATGTCATGGGAATCCTTCTGTCCTGGGAAAATTGGGACGGTCGGTCGCCCTGCAGCTGGTCACTGTGATGTCCGCATAAGTCACGTGCGTGTTTGGCAGTTGTTAATTCTCTTCAGTATTTGCAACCTTGATTTATCCACATCCGGCCTTGTCAATGGGCAAAGCTGGTACACACACACACACGTGCGTATATGTATGTGTTTGGATCACTCTGAGATGCTAGCAAGAATCTTCGATGAAGGTCACAGTGAGGGCTTAGGACTTTGATGGAAACATTATACCGGTGCTCAGAAGTTCAGGAAATGTATTCTTTGCCTGGACTTGAGCTTGAACATAACATATGGATGCTGTTGGATAAAGAGCTCCGACGACAAATGTTTCGTAACTGGGGCTTGGGGATTGGAGGGAAGGAAGAGACGCATGGCTCCCAAGGCCTTCCCTGGGAGCCACAACAGGCACAGCACCGTGTGTAGAGCTGGGCAGGCATAAGGGGAGATATGTGCGTGCGTGTGTCTCTGTGTGTGTGTGTGTGTGTCAGCACTGTTTATTTTTTCAGAGATCTGCGGCGGTCTCCTTTGATTCGCCGGCCTTACAAGCAGAGCAAAGCGGCACCTGACTTGCATAACTAATTTCAGCTTTCTGTTTTTTTACGTTTCCCCACAGTAGTCACTACTCAAGCCATTGACAATTATAAAAAAATCTGTTTTGGGCAACATATTGTTTTCCTCCTTTAAAGTCACCAGGGCATCTCTGCTGTGTCCCCCCAGCAGCAGGAGCGATCGACACGGCTCGCACGGTAGTGTCACACAGCGGGGCGCTCCGAACCCTCGGCCTGGAGTGGAGACCAGGCGTTTGTTCTGTGTGGGGGAGTCCACAGAGGTCTCGCGCTTTGGGGGTTTAAGTTTAACATCCCAAACCCAAAGGCCGAAGTTTAATTTGGATTTGATCTCTCTCGAGATGCTTATTATCAAACTCTCTCTTTGGTCTGCCTATGGAACGTGGAAAATGGGGCGTCTTCGAACTGCCAATGATTCTTCTCACTCCAGCTTAGAGAGGTGAACAGTGATGAGGGATGTCCCTCTGTATAAAGTCTGGGCCCCCACGAGCGCGGAAGGTGGGAGGGGCCTGACCTGACCTGCCGACCTCTCTGAAGCCTTTCTCCACACAGCTGGTAGGAAGTGCAGCCGGCTTTCTGCCCGCAAACAAGCTTGAGCTCAGCGTTGCTGAGACATGAGATCGATCACGATAAGATATAAAAATTTAAAATATCCCCTGGCGGGGAAAATTTTTTCTTTTTATTTCTGCATTTGAATCTTTTAAATACTGTAACTTTGGGGGGAAAGTTATGGAGACATAAAAGGAACATTTGAACCGCTTTGGAGTTTATGATACCCGCTGTATAATACATTATCTTGAAAGCCTTTATAGTACGCAGTTACAAACTTCCAGGAAATCTATTCAAACGCAGCATTAATTAACATAAACTTTTTATAGCATTACTAATATTCGGCAAACAACTACGAGTTTGAAAGCCCCCTCCCCTTTTTCAAACAGGCAGTTCTGGCTGCCTACGCACTGCGGTCAGAGTGAATTATGGAAAATACTAAAGGAAAAGAAAGAAGCGAATTTTCACCGATTGTTCTGGATGGGAAATGCCCCTCAGTATCTATCTGCCTGTGATGTGAACAAGTGTAAAGACGAGATCCTCGCCACTCTCTGTGCCCCAAGGGCAGAGCTGTCTCCGTTCCGGAGTGGCCCGGAGTGGCCCTGAATTATCCGGCCGCAGCCACGCCCCAGCGCTCCCTGCCTGAATGCCCACTCACACGAGAATCAGGCTGAACTCTCGCCCTTTCTTCGTAGCGTCAGGCCTCTGTTGTAAGTCTTAGAGCGGTGATTCCAGCCGAGGTTTCTTCGGTCTCCGGTGTCATCTTGGAGAGACGGATGATTTTTCTGTTTTAGTGCCTACTTCAAGCTGCACTTTCACTTTACTCTGTCTTTTAAAAAATAAAATATTTTCCAGGTGTTTTCCCCCTGGGTGCAGAATCCTTCAAAAGTTTCTCACCATTCTGCTTTTCCCTCTTCCCAATCATCACCTGGTTCTCAGTCCATATGGGAACAGAGATCCGACCATGATAATCATAAAAATGCATTATTATGCATATACCTTATCGTCTACATGCATTTCTCCCATGAAGCCTTTTGTTTGCCTATTCAACAAATATTTAGTAAGTGTGTATTATGTACCAGGCATTGCAGAAGTGCTGGTGAACAGGACCGATGAGTTCTCTCCTCCTGGAGTTTATCTCCTAGTGGGGCAGCCACGCAAAGGGCAAGCAAATTAATGAATAACAAGGCAATACATCTGTGGAGGGAATTAACCGATGACGTGAGTGATCGTGACTGATGGGGCACTTGAGGCAGCCAGTCCAGGGGTGTCTTCGAGGAGGTCCCATCATAGCCGCAGTGTGAGCGATGACAAGGACCCGTGGTGCAGAGAGCTGGGGACCAGTGCTCAAGCAGATAGCGTGGCAAGTGCAAAGGTCAAGTGGGAACTGGCGAGGTATGTTTCAGCGCCAGAGGGCAGGCCAGTGGCTGGAGCATAGTGACCAAGGGTGTCCCAGAGGTGGGAGATAAGCAGGATCTAGGACAATGCCAGCTGCGTTTCCCGCTGTGCGCCCTGAGGATGCGTTGCCCCGAGGCCTGGCCAACACTTTGAAGGGAAGAGATTATCATCACATCTGGTCTGAGATTAAATAGAAGTTCAGAGAGGTCATGGGACCTGTCCGGGGTCACACAGCCCGTGAGTGTCTGAGCTGGGGTTCCAATGTAAGTTTGTCTGATTCCCATATTTATTTGCTCAAGAAATATTTATTGAGGAGTGACTAAGTACCTGGCATTTTGTAGGAGCCGAGGGTAGCCTAGTGGACAAACTGAAGTTCTTACCCTCCTGGGGCTTACTCCGGTAGAGGGAATCGGGTTGTGGGAAGTCCTGTGGAGAAAGGTGAACCGGAGCAAAGAAGGCAGACAGGGAGGACACAGTCTGGGGCCGATGTTTTGCATAAGGTTTTCAGAAAAGCCCTCCTTGATAAGGGGTATCTTTTTTTTGTTAAGTGTTTTTATTTATTGATTTTAGAGAGTAAGAGGAACCGGGGAGAGAGGGAGAGAGATCAGCTTGTTGTTCCACTTATTGATGCATTCGCTGGTTGCCCCTTGCATGTGCCCTGGCCAGGGAATCAAACCCACAACCTTGGTGCGTCAGGTGACGCTTCAACCAACTGAGCTACCCGGCCAGGGTGATAAGGGGATATCTGAGCCAAGGCCCCAGGGAAGTGAGAACAAGCCAGTAGCTTCTCCCTGCAGGCAGTCCAGGCAGAAAAGGCTGCAGACGGAGAAATCTCTGCAGTGGGCACATGCCTGGCCTGTTGGAGGGGCAGCTCGTGTATCCACGTGCTAAATTCAAGTGACCGGGGAGAGACCAGGAGACCTGCTGGGCTGTCGTGAGAACATTGGCTTTCACTCTGAGTGAGATAGGGGTCATCGCGAAGCATGGAAGAAAGTGAGAACATGATAACATTGGATTTTAATGTGGTTATCTGAAAAGTGCGTCAGACACAGACGGCTGCGGGGTAAGGCAGCAGAAGGCACTCAGGAGGTCACTGTGGTAGCTCAGGTCAGATGTATGGTGGCTGGGGTCTGGGCCATGGCAGTGGATATGGGGGGAAGGGGCCAGATTTAGGGCGTATGGGGTCTGGCAGAAGTAACGCCATTGAGTGTGGTTGGTAAGGATACGTGAGTGTCTCGCACGAGATGGACAGCCACGTGAACATTTCACCTAAAATGTCACAGGGTGTGCTTGAGCGTGATATTGTTATGTTACAGAATTGCATACTTATGATTTTGTAATAAAAGACTTCCATGTAATAAAAAAGGGGCATTATATGTGCCAGACCCCGTGTTTCAACAATAGAGCCGACGGACTTTGCTGCAGACTGGGCCGTGAGGTGTGGGAGTTAGGGCAGTCGGTCAACGGTGACCCCAGTGTTCCATACAAGGCGATGGCTGGAGTCATGATTCCCCAAACGGGCAGAACCAGTGGCGACGGGCACATCCGGGCGGGGGGCGGGGAGCAGGCTCTTGGAGCTGGTCCTCCCATTCTATTCCATCTCTGTATTTGTATCGCTGGATACCTCTTACTGCTCTAGATGGGTCAGCTGATGCACAGACATTATTTCAGCAGAGGGGTGTCAACATTTCTTCTCTTTTAAAAAAAGCTGTCAGTAAACTGTGCTAGTGTATGAGTTAGCTTTGCTGTGTAACACGCCACCCCTAAATCTCGGTGGCTTACAATAACAGACGTTCATTTTTGTCGAACTAAAAACAGGTGTTGGTTGTGGTTCAGGCCAGCTCTGCTCCATGGGCTCCTCATTCTTGAACTTCCGCCTGGACATATCTTCCCACATTCCGGTGGCCAATGCCCATGGCCAAGCCCAACAGTGATGAGGGAGGAACCGCACCCCTCCCACCAGTGGCAGGACCTTCACCGATGAAAGCCGGGTCCTCATCCTTACCAGGCACAAACGAATAAACTAGAATGACCATGCTGCAGCCTCAAAGAGGATGAGAGGCCTGAGCCCCTGGAATCCAGTTGGAAATCACCTTTGCTTATGTCCCTAGCGTCCAGGTGCATCAACACTGTAGCAGCTTTCCCTTGGTAGTGACCTTGTATCTTGGCTAGTCTATTTCTCCCATGCTGACCCTCAGCTCTTGGATGATGGGTCCCATGTCCTCAGTTACTGTTTCATGACTGGTGCCTGGCACAGCCCTACGTACAGGAGGCCCATTTTCTGTGTGATTGGTTCAGACGCATTGCATCTGATGTTGGTGTTCACTTTGAGGCTGCTTTTTTTTTTTTTTTTAGAAGATTACGCAGAGGGATGGGAAAGAGAAAGGGAATGAAGTCCAGAGGCAGCAAATTCATGTACCCACCGAGGGGCCAGGTTGGGTGGAAGACAAAGGGCAGTGACGGGACATTTAGCCAAAGTGGAGAGTGCATACCCCCAAATGGCAAAATTAAGAATATCCAAAATGAAACCAAACAGAAACCTGTGCGGGGAAAATTAAAGTATTTGAAGGGCAGAGCTTTCCTGAGACCTGCTGGTTTGGGAATTTGGTAATAGAGCTTGGAAGATTCGGGCATATCAAAGGGAAGTTATTATTTTTTTTAAAGAACATATCTGTAGTATGTCAAATATCTCTCCCTTCCTCCTTCATTAAGTGGTTCTTTGATTAAAAAGAAAAAGAATCTATTCATTTGAAAGTGGGCAAGCACTAGCTACAGGACATACCTTCATCTCTTCTCCCAAAGATAACTCCCAAGATTTTGTTCTTAATTTGCTTCTAGCTTCAGAAGCCTTCATAGAAAATGCCATTTGTCAGTTCTAGAAAGCAGACTGGGCACCACCTTCACACCATTTGGGTGTGGTAGGGGGTGGAGGGCAAGCAGGAAATGCAGACGCATTGATGCCAAAGCCCGAGAGGGTCCAGCCTGGCGCGTCTGAGGTGTGGGCAAATCTCAAGGCCCGTGATTCCTACCCGGGGACTTCTGGACTTCTGTGACGTCACCTGGGGCGTCCAAGGCCAGGGCTCTGAAATCCTCTGCCTGGCAGAGCATTCCTAGAGGCCTTGTCGTGGTCGCCCAATCTTGTGCCAGCCTCGGGGCTGCTTCTGCACCTGAGGGGGAGCCCCTGAATGTGGTCCTACCACAATATTTGGGTATCGGGATGAACGAGGACATGGGCCAGAGTCGGTGGTCCCAGTCAGCTCAGCTTGCAGATACGTTTTGTTTAGCCCTCACAGCAATGATGAAATTATGTATTTAGAAATCGATTACATAGGTGTCGTTAGTTTAAAAACAGGAGATTTTACAGGATAATTAGAATTCCTGGCTTCTGAAATTTGAAAGCTCTGTCCATATGGGGCCGCATCTGCCGGCCACAGTTGGCTGAGAAACATCTGCCCATTAAAAAAAAATTTTTTTAAATCCTTACCCGAGGACATTTTTTTTCATTGCTTTTAAAAAGAGAAGAAGGGAGAGAGAGAAACATCGGTGTGAGAGAGAAGCTTCAGTTGGTTGCCTCCTGTACGTGCCGGATCCCTAGACCGGGGATCGTAGGCACCCAGACGAGGGATTGAACTCACAACCCAGGCGTGTGCCCTGACCACAACCTTCTGGTTACGGGACAGTGCTCCAACCCAGTGAGCTGCACTGGCCAGGGCCACCTGCCTATTTGAAGAGTACGCTCTCTCCATTTCACCTCCGTTTCTTCCCAGCCCACGCCACTCAATTATTTCACCTGCCCGGCTCCCCCCGATGGTTGGGAGAGGACTCCTGGCCTATACATTTATGGGTAATATCAGTGGCTATAACATCTATTGCTGGAAATGCCTCAGATATCATCTTTAATTGAAAGAGCAGCCTGCCCTTTAGATAATCAACTTCAGCTTTTTAAAACCAGAATTGTTAATTATCCTAGCAGTTATCTTCTTTGCGTTAGACCCGATAAAGCCACTGTTAAGGGATGTGGTTTTTCGAGGAGGGTGGTAACCTAAAAGGTATCCTTTCTCTTTTCTACCCTTCTGCAGTGTTCGCTTTATTCATACCCTTCCTGCCAGCTAATCCAACATGCAAGAAACCCTTCAGGTGTTTCAAGGAGCTGGAAAATATTCCAGGAAGCGCTGAAAGTTTGCCACATTGTCAGAGGATAAAAGCACAGTGTTCAATCCAAAGGCTTTGTGCAGAGCTTTTTTTTTTTTATTTCAATGCAAGTTCCAAGTTAAATTTTTGGATGCTTATCTTCTCTACATTTTAATGAGCGATTTTGCTAAGGACTTAAAAAAAAAAACAAAGGCACAAAAGTTTAAACCCTTTGCACAATAGCAGTGGGTATTGAAGTGACATGCTGTTTTTATATTTTGAAAAATACCAATGCTCACGTAATCAGCAGGAACAAGAATATTGGACAAGTAAATATGGAACATTATGCTCTCAAGCAATAACAGTGCCTATTGAATATGCAGACCAGGCGGCACCGTATAGATTTTTTTCACTGCATCATTTTATAGGTATCTGTGTGAGTGAGGCTGGCTATATAGTACACTTTTATGAGTGAAATCATTTTTCCCATTAGTTTTTGTTGTAATTACCAAGATGCTTATTGTAATTTCTGATCGATCTTCAATGGGCACTGCCTCATAACACTTTATCTTGAAAATTCTCTGCCTTTTGGCCCCTGGGTTATTTAGTGAGTGATTTATCTACAAACCTTTGGCATAGTTGAGAGTTTACCATTCAAAGGGACTTGTTTGCAAAGTGAAGAGTGCTTGTTTGTTTTATTTTATTTTGTTTTTTACATTTAATTGTTGTTCAACTTTTTTTTTTTTTAAGAATGCTTCTATGAAGGAAAGAGCATTGTGGTTGTTTGTGCGCGTAGAAGAATTCGTCCCACTGACCTGGAGGAGAGGGGGCTGTCCTCTTCCGAGCCACCACGCTCTGTAGCGTTGTGTGTGTCAGTTTCTCGGTTTATTTCACATCTGTCTTCCCCACGGACTGTCATCACTAGGAAAGTAGGAATCAGGCATATGAATTTCAAATTTTTTTAAAAAAAATATTTTATTTATTTATCTTTAGAGAGGAAGGGAAGGAGAGAGGGAGAGAAACATCAATGTGTGGTTGCCTCTCATGAGTCCCCTGCTGGGAACCGGCCTGCAACCCAGGCATGTGCCCTGACTGGGAATCGAACCTCGATCGATTGGTTCGCAGGCCCGCGCTCAATCCACTGAGCTACACCAGCCAGGGCTGAATTTCAAATTTTTTAAAAAAATTGCAGTAAAATATCCCTAACATAAAATCTACCATTTCAACCACTTTAAGCGGACCGTTTGGTGGCATTAAATGCGTTCATATTGCTGTGTCGCTGTTGCCCCCTCCAGTTCCAGAACATTTCCCTCTTTCCAACTGAAACGCCACACTCACCAGACCCGAACTCCCCCCTCCCCCTCCCCGCAGTCCCTGGCAGCCACCGCCCTTCTCTCTGCCTCTAGGAACTCAACCGGCGTGGACACCCCACGTAAGTGGAATGGTACAGAATTTGTCCTTCATGACTGGCTTCTTTCACTTCGCACATCGTCTTCCAGGTGCATCCGTGTTGCTGCACACGCCGAAACACACCGTTGTGTTTTCTGTAACCACGTGCCTAGAGTCTCCCTCCGCGCCTGGATGCAGTAGGCGATGGGCAACAGTGCGTATTTGTAGAAGGAACACACGAAAGAATGCACCAGCTCGTCACTGTACCTTCCTCTTGGCAGCCTCAGGACCAGACACGCGGCGTGGGTCCTCGGTGACTCTTGGAGGGGTGAAAGAACCACCGGCCCCTCTGGCGGCCGAGGCGGATCCAAAGGCTCTGGTGAGATGCTTTTGCAGCGTTCGCCGTTTCCCCTTGCACCTGTTGCTCCCACCCAGCGTATGAAAGGCGACTCAGTGGCATATTTTCTCGGGCTTGTGATTTGGGTCGCTTTGCGCCGGCTGCCAATGAAACCATTGGTGAGGTACCGTTGTCTTTTCGAGCGCCTCTGAGCTTGATATGGGTCTCTGATAAGCCCGGCGAAACTGGGGGTCACCCTGTTTAATTAAGGCTTGGAGGGCTTCTCTCTGACCCCATCAGGTACCATCGCTTCCTCTGCCGCGACTGACGGGCAGCTGACAAGTGACCAAACAGGGGCCTCCTCGCATATGCGCAGCGGCAGGACACTTTCCCACCTTTTAATGGCTGCACGAGTTTCAGCCCAAGCAACTCTGACAAAACGAAAGGGCATCGTCGACGTTGTTTGTGAAGATGACTCTGTTTAGAAAAGAAGAAAAGTCTCGATGCATTCGGAAGTGCCAGACGCACACACACTCATGGGGGTGCAGAGGCACACACAGTCCGTTAGCTCAGCATTGAAGTGCAAAAAGTCCCCTGTGGGAAGTTTTATTCGAATATTTAAAAGGTATAAGGAGAGGTGGTTTGGCGTTCTATATTCTTTTCTGCTAACATTCATTCCTACAGGTCAGAGATTTTCAACCTTTTTCACCTCATGGCACACATAAACAAATCACCGAAATTCTGCAGCACACCAAAAAATATATTTTTTGCCAATCTGACAAAAAATTGGTGTAATTTTGATTGACTTACAAAAAAAATAATGATAGTAATTACCTACCCTTTTTGCTCCAAAGTGACTTCTTAAAAAATCACGGGCCTATACCTGTGTATATGGAGGCCCCAGAGTTTGAGTTCCTAAGCTTCAATTTCTGGGCCAGCCGCTCCTCGGCTGAGTGACCCCGCCCAGTTATCTGTCTTCCCCGTGGGCCAGTCTTCTAATCCGTGTTATGATGTTAATTATGCCCCTCGACAAGGTGGTTTGGGAGTAGGGTGCCACAAGCGGATTGAAGGCACAGAGCGGGCACTTAATAAAGATTAGTCATCATGATTCATATTTTAATAATATCATATATAACATATAATTACGATGTATAATGTTAAATCATATGATTATCAAAATCAATGGAGTTTCCTTTTGCTTATGCGTAGGAGCACGTGGGGATGATACCGTGTTAGTGAGAGCAGGAGGAGTTTTATCTGGACCGACGATAACAGAGAAAGTTTTCATTCCTCTGCAGGTAAGGAGCACCTTTGCTTCCTCCCTCACTAGACACGACGCATTTCGTGGATTTTCTGCTGTGCGCACTGTGTGCATTTATCTTTCTTGTCAGAGCAGCAAGAATCTTGACTCGTGCCTCTGAGTGAAATTTTTCAAGGGATGATACGGCGATCAGATTTTTGTGATTTGCCTCCTTTCTGTTGTTGTGGGATCGTGGGCTCTATCCCAGCTGCGCCGGCTCAGTTTAACCCAACAATCTGGAGATTTCTCTCCGATCTCGGAAGGGCTCAAGGAACCTCATCGATGAGTTCAGTAGTGAAGACGTATGCCGAGATTAAGCAAGGTTGGTTACATTTGTAAATGGAAAAGGCTCAAAGCTTTGTTTGAACAAATTGGTGCCATAGATCTTAGGTAGGGTAGAACTCTTGCAGAACTGGGAAGTTTCGATGGAAAAACCCTGCCTTGGAGACTGTTAAAGTTCTAGAATGAACAGCTCTGTTGTATGCTGACTATGAAGATCGTTACTTTTTTCTTCCCATTCTGCATTCCTCCTTGTGATAGTAAATCTCAAACTCTGTAAGTTAGGATTACGTTCTGCTTTGAGTAGGGCCAGCACCCCCCTCCCAACGCAGTGACTTAAAACAATAGAATTTTATTTCAGTCTCACAGGAATAAAAGTCCAAACAGACAGGGTGACCCGGCTCTGAAACTCTGTTCCTGGGTTCTTCCATTCCATTACTTTCTATTATCATGATGCTTTCTTTGTCCTATGACCCCGGATCACTCGCGTAGCCAGAGGGGAGGAGGAAGGTGGACGGAACCCCTTCCTTTTAAGGGCAAACTATACAAGTTTTACATTATTACTTCTGTTTACACATCACTTAACTACATGACCCTGCGAAACTGCAAGCAAGACCGGAGAATGTGCACTTTGCATGACCAGGTGTGCAGCTAGAAACTCTCTGACTACGCAGAAGAGGGTGGAGATTCTCCTTCACAATCTCTCCCAGACTCCCTTTAGGGGAACTTCCTCCCCTCCTTTTGCAGAGCACGGGATTGCCGTGGGGCTCTTCCTACCTCTAGCTCCCAGGCCTGGGCATGTCAGCCAGACATGGCTCATCACTGCACTCTATCCTCATGGCTGTTGGGATCAGTTTGCAGCTGCCCAGGCAACCCAGGTCGGTCCAAAGAGACATGGCCCTGGGTCCTTGCTCCAGCTGTTGGTGAAGGGACTGCCCCTTCCTCTGGGGTTGCTCTGCTGGTGGAATGTAACCCTAAAATTCTCCCGGTAGTTTTGCCTCTTCCTAAGACCATGAAGCCAAGACCGAGGAAAGCAGAGAAAGAGACCCTGAGAAAAATGGCCTCCTGAAGGCATTGTCGGGGCTCCCGGATTCTGTTGTACCTTGCTCGGTCCCAGCCACCATCACCGCTGCCCCACGTTTTGCAGTGGTCTCCTCACTGGTTCTTGCTCTTGCTTCCTTCGGACTTAAGTCGGGTTTTATGCTCCAAACCCTCCAGTGGCCTTCCTTCTCATCTCTGGCCAAGTCCGTGCTGTGACCCACGCGGCGCTTCGTCTGCCTTCCCTTCCTCTTCTGCTCCAGACCCATCGGCCTCTTCACTGTTCTGCTCACATGCTTGGCGTGTCCCCAACTCGGGGCGTTTGCTCTCATTGTTCCTCTTGCCTGGGAAGTTTCCCCCCCAATAGAGGCAGGCCCTCTCCCTTCCTTCCGTCAGGTCTTTGTTCAACTGCCACTTTTTCTCCATGAGCTCTTCTCTGCCCCACCCTGCCCCGGTGGCCCACATTCCTTATACCCCTGGGAATTGCTTCCGGCTGCAGGAACCTGCTCTTCTTGGCCTGAGGCTTTCTCTTCCCTTCTGTGTTAACCACTTCAGTGCACTGTCTAATCTAAGCCGTACGTCGCTCTGAGGATGTAGGTGCTGTTTAATCTCCATTTTACAGATGAGGAAACTGAGGCCCAGAGGGCTTCACTGACTTAGGCAGTATCGCTGTGAGGCAGTATGGGATGCGATGCCGGAATTCAAGCCTAGGTGTGACTTGGAAGTCTGTTCTTCCTCCCTGGGCTCCCCTCCAAACTGTTAAAGTCTTCTTCAAGTGGCTTCTCCTAATGTGACCCGCGTGACCTCCCATAGCAGAGTTCCCGTGTATACCTTGGTCATAGAAGTGACTGGTATTGGTTGAGTCACATCTCCAAATACCAAATGACGCCAATGGCCCCAGCTGAAACAGAATCCAGCCAACTCCTTGGTGCTTTTCATTATACCTACAGGCACAAAGCTTCCTTTATGTGACGTATTTCACTCTTCGTTGCTCTGTGGGTAGTAGACTGAAGTTTCGGGTGGTCATACAGGGCATTGATGAATGGTGTGTCCCTTTCAAGGGCACTAACATTCACTGTGGCCCGCAGGCCCTCCCCTGCCATCACCGACGACTGTCAGCAGGTCACACCTTCAGAGACCATCCACTTCCGGCAGGACCGAGGTCCCTGCTTCTGCCATATCCTGTCTCGAGGACCCTGCCTTTGCTTCCTCACACCCCTCCCTTTCTCTTTAGGCCCCTCCTTCTCGGGCTGAAGTTTTGCACTCACCCTGACTTCTTCCTCTATCAGAGAGTGTCCGCGCGATGAAGATTGAGAAGCTGAGACTGATTGTATAATTGCTCCAACTGGACACGAAAGAAGTAACTTCTTTTCATTTTTCAAAGATGATGTCTCTATAATCACTTGACTATCTTATCTTGTATGGATTCTGCACTGCAGAGGCATGAATATTTTTATATTTTAACTTACGTTTCCCCTGAAAATGTAGAAAAAGTAGTTTTTATCTCTTCCATGTTGGTCAAATGGCCTTCTGCTAATGATGCAATTAGTGAAGCCGTACAAGACAAAGGGGGAGATCTTTCCGTTTTACAAAGTCAATGAAGTGGCAAATTTTGCCACGTTTGCTGGATGTGCAAAATATTTCGCAGAGCTCTACTGTAATAATGTGTTTTTTTTTTTGAGCAGCTACTGTAGTTTCTGAAGCTAAATTATCATAATTTGATGACTGTGTGGAAGACGAATTTGCTGAAATACTGCCTCCTCGGTGGCTGTCAGATTTGGTTTGGAACCGGGGGCGGCTTTCCGTCACCCTTCGTCACACCCAGAATGTGTTCTGTGCTGGAGATTTCCTTACCCGGCCTCCTTATGCTGCTCCTTCTCTCCAGAACGTTCCCCCACTTTTCTCTTCCAGAATTCTGCGTCCTGGTAAACAAATTCTCTTAAATCCCTATCAGCATTAAAAAGTGCTTCTTCTCCCTTTCCCTCCTCAGTTGAATCCCTGAGGTCACCACCCGGTCAAGGGAAGGTATTTACCTCTGCCTTCTCCGTGTCCTTTCGGGTGGGGCAGTTGGGTTGGCAGTGTGTCACTTGCACGCATGTCTCAGATGGTAGCTTCTACGGCCCTCCTGTAAAAACTGCCACTCCATTGAGGTTCACGCCCTTTGCCTGTACGAATCTCTACCTGTCCCTGTGGCCTCCTGGAGCTGGCCTGCACCGGCTCCAGTGACATCACGCTGGGAAATTGAGAGCGGCCACGGCGGGAGTATTTACACCATACCCATCGGCAAAGGCTACGCTCAGAGCCAGCTGTTAAGCATTTACCAGCACTCCGGTGGTCATTCCTCCGCGATTATCTACTCCCCTCCCCCGGCCGCCCTCCCCACTTGTCAAAGATTTGGCTTACGGATCCCAGCCTTCGTTTTCCCTCCGAGTGTGAGATTTCGACATCTATGCTGAATCAGTGGGCGAAGGCCAGGGTTGCCCAACGTCCTGCCCCGTGAGGGGTGGTCAGCACAGGGAAGGATTGTTCCCCAGGCCGCACGCCCTGCTAGCCCCCTGTCAGGACGTCAGGGAGCCGAAAAGCCTGATTCTAGCGATCTGGACCCAGAGCCACATTCCACTTCGCGGTATGTACAGCACAAAGCGTTCTTTGTGCAGTCTTAACACGCACTGCGTGAACTCGAGGACAACTGCACTCTGTTTTGGTTGGAAATGCACCAAGAGTTATTCAGTGTCTCGAACACCAGGTCCCTGACGGCAGTGCCACCCGGTATGGGAGTCGCCTGTCCGGCACACCTTATCAGTCTGCACTCGAGGGGCTTTCAGTGGACTTAGTTTCTTCCGTGGAGCATGGAGCCACTTGACTGACCTGCTGCCGCTCTGAGTGGGGGAAGAGCTTGCTGTGTTTTACTGCTGTCTGCATTTTGTTGTTGTTTTTTTTCTGCCGCCAGTACCTGGAATGTGGGGGATCGGGGCCAGGTAGTGAGTGTTTTAGACTCTGTGGCCCCGCGGCTCTGTCAACGCGACTGACCTCTGACACTGCAACGGGACAGCCAGCATACGTGGGAGTGTGGCTGCGTTCCGATAAAACTTTATTTACAGACAGCGAAACTCCAGTCGCACACGACTTTCACATGTCAGGAAATACGGTTGTTCTTTTGATTGAACAAATATAAAAACCGTTCTTAGCTTATAGGCCATACAAAAACAGGCAGTGGGCTGAGTCTGATCTGTGGGTTGCAGTTTGCCAACTCCGGTACTAGGTGTTTAAAAATCATTTGTTCCATGAATGAATGAATGACGATTAATAATATTTTAGGCACATATGAAAGCCTATTGTTAAGCCTACAAGTTGAGTAGATAAATACAACAGGATCAAATGTGCCTTTTGAATATACGTGTCTTACTCATCTTAACATTTTAGTTGTCCCTCGACAGACAAAGGGACCTGTCTTGGGAAGTGCAAACACATGACCCAGTTTTGCAGATGTCCAGGACTGTCGTGTAGCCCACAGACCACAGCACAAATCATCTCCAGTTCAAGACACACATATATATTTTAAATAAACACAGGAGGCGGGGGAAGGCTCTGGGTATTTTCAACTTGACTGGACATCTACTGCTGCTTCCTTTGCCTTTTAGAGTTTATCCTGATTGAACTTGCAGGACTGCCATTGTCTTTCTCTGCAAACTCTGTTTGGAGAAACGGACCTTAAGACCCCAGCAAGAGCACTCAAACTCCTCGGAGCAAATAACTTAAACATAACAAATTGAAGCTTACAAAAGTCAGAATTGTAAAACTAATAGGGCTGTTAAAACCAGCTTTCCTGAAAATTATGAATTGGCTGGCTTGTCCCTCGTAATGGCAAATAGTGGGTCCCGGCCATTCATCAGGGCTCATGTCATAAATTAGGAGCTGAGAGAGGCTACGACACTCTTTATGGCGTCACAGAAAGCTGCCGTGGCTGCCTCCGCCACCGTGGTGACATTCCAGCGGTGCCCGCGGAGACCCGGCAGAGAAAGTTCTAAAATTGTAACAAGTTGTCAAATGTTTTATCAACGGGATTTTATGAAGGACTAAAAAGTTATGTATGATACTGCACAGACCATTAGGGGAATAATAATAGTAATAAAGAGACTTTATTCTCATCAAGACTTATGTGGCAGCTAGCTTTTCTCCCCAAACTTGGTTAATGGAGGTTGGGAGAAGCCAATAATTCAATGTTGGCAGCAGAACAGCTTGAAACATTAGACGGAATGTCTGTGTTATGTGTGGAATAGGGTGTGATGGGTATGGGGCTCTATCTGCATAGATAGGCAGCTCTCCCTCTGTATTTATGGAGGAAGGTTTTCAGGAATGAAACACGGCCTTAACAAATGTCATGTCAACTGTGCTTTACGGGTCCTGGGGTGGAGCAGAAAGAGGGTGGGCTCCCGGGCCTGGCCGAGCCGGGTTCGGTTCCCGATTCCCCTGTTTCGTCCCTGTGTGTCCTCTCTATACTGAGGTTCCCTGGTGCATAACGGGGGGGGGGAGGCAGTCACAAAACCCACCTCACTGGGCTTGTCAGGCTTTCAACAGTAGAGAGCATTTGGTGTCGTTCATCCCACGTACGGAGACCAGAACGAAAACCTCCCTGACTCCCTTGGTAGCCGTGTGACCCTGGGCCGGCCACTCCACCTCTCCCGGCTGTTTCTCCGTTCGTTTGGTGGGGCAATGATTTGTGCTCACTCGTTCTGCGACATTGCGTGAGGACTGGACGAGATGCTCTATACCACGAGTGAGAACAGAGTCAGCCACGCCGCCTGCCTTCAGGATACGCCCCTTTTCTGTTATTTAGAGGCATATTCTCAAAAATGAGACAAATAGACTCTGTCTTCGGGGATGCGGTATTCCAATAACTATGTTTCATAAGTCACCACTAAAATTTCTTCAGTGGGTTCCAGAAACCTCGCAAACATCTCCCGTGTGTGTGTCTGTCTGTTCCGCGAGGACCTGGCAGCAGACGTGGTATTTTCCACGCCCTCCACCCGCCAGGGCGCTCCCTTAGAGATGAGACTCTGTCTCGGGGCCACCCTGTGTCTCCAGCACAGTTTTCTGGCACGTAGTTGTTCCGTTTGTAGGTACGCAATTAGTATTTTTAAACGAATGTATCTCCAGCAGGGAAAGGCAATGAGCACACGTCCAGGTTCACGTTCCATTTGTCCCTCGGCACTGAGGGTGGGTGATCCCTTCAGCAGGGCCCCGGCAGGAAGCAGACGGCACGCTCCAGCGGGGCGATTTGAGGGGATGCATGGACGCGTGTGCTGACCGCAGTGAGCGTGGGAACGCCCCGGGGACAAGCCACTGCCCCCGCGCTGGTGGCCGTGGGTGCTGGCCTTCACCTACCCGCCCACCTCAAGGCAGATGAGTTTACTCTCATGGATGGACGGGGATCCTGGGAGAGCCCGAGCTGGCTGTGAGGAGGGGGCTGTGTGGGGGGCAGAGCCGTGAGCTTTTGCCGAGGGAGGTGCTGGCTTTGTGTGCCCCCACGTGTCCAGGTTGAAGGACGTCTCCCAGAATCCCCCCCTCCGGCCCTGTACGAGCAGGGAGGGCCACTGAGAGATGCTCAGGTGATACTCGGAGGATGGCAATGTACTCCTGTGTCCCACACACATCGCCACTCATCTGCCGGCTCGCCTCCTCAGCCCGAGGTGGTGGGTGGCTCAGTGAGTGACCCACTTTCCCCTGGTTCTTTCCTTCTCCTGCTTCTCCCACTCCCAGGCCAGGTGCATGTTCGTCTCCGTGATGACGGGCCTGGCCACGTCAGGACACCCTCGTCACCGGGGTCAGAGACAGCAGGAACGGGCACAGGCTTTAGTCTCTCCCAGTAGGCCCCAGGGTCAAACTCCTGAAACGAATACAGGTAGATGTATATGTATGTATAGCAACCACACACATGCCTCACACAGACCTCACACCTGCTGGTGCTTCTGCTTCTCTGTCCTTAGTCAGCTTGGGCTGCTATAGCAAAATCCCACAGACCCGGCGGCTTACAAGGACCGGAAATTTCTTTGTCGCAGTTCTGGAGGGTGGAAGTTCCAGAGGAGGGTGCCAGCGAGGCCAGGTTCCGGTGAGAGCCCTCTTCTGGGCGGCAGACGACTGACGCCTTGTGTCCTCACTGGGCAGAGACAGAGTGAGCTGGCCCTCTGGCCTCGTCTTGAAAGGGCACTAATCCCATTCACCAGGGCTCCACCCTCGTGACGCCATCACGTCCGAAGGCCCCAGTTCCAAATACCGTCGCGTGGGGTTAGGGTTTTAGACACAAGCATTCGGACCACTGGCTAAAGCAAAGAACACGGTTAGCTCTT
>PVKM010023078.1:0-21415 GCA_004027735.1 Carollia perspicillata | reverse complement strand
TCAGGGAAAAAGGGAATGGATTACAGGAACAAGTATAAAGGACACATGGACAGAAACTAGGGGGGGGGGTGGAAAGGGGAGGGAGGGGGGAGCACTGGGGGGTGGTATGGGATGGGAGTAAAAGACAGAAAACTGTACTGAAAAACAATAAAAAAAAAAAGCTGCTTTTCTCTGGGGAATATGAGAGATGAAAATGCTAATACAAACCATTAAACTTTATGAGTTCATTTTTTCAGTGCGCATTTTTAGTTCCAGTGTAATGCCAGGCTCAGTACTTTTTCCTTGGAAAGTGCAATTTTAAAGCTGTCACTACAGCTAGGCATCATGCAATATTTTTCTAATCTAATTCCATAGTTAGTGTATGCTAAAGATCTGTTGATATGAAAGGAATTTAATTTTGAATTTTTGCAGAGTCTTCTTTAAAACCCATTGCTCATGTGAACAACAAACTGAGCTGCTGAGACAAAGAGAAACAAAATGGCAGTGTGGAAAGGGGAGCCTCAGGGTCAGACCCCAAATGGGGCTCCCATTGCTGCTGCTGCTGGGGCTGCTGCTGGTGACCATGGCCCTGGCCGGAGGCTTGGGAACTGCTTCAGGTGAAGTGTTCTACTCTGTTTTGGTGGTACGGCATCTTGCCACCGGCCTGTCAGTGACCTAGCCCTTGCACACCTACCCTGAGGAAGAGCAGTTGCAGCAGGTCAGAGAGATTGCAGGCTGTTTTCAATTTGTCAGTTTGTGGATGATAGAATTGATTTAAACTAGACCAAATTGGAATGTGAGTCTGCATGTCCACAAGCATATTCCCAATGTGATGAGCAATATGCTTGCCATCTTGGTTGACAGGATGTTGGCTGAATTGAGACCAGAACAATTTATGTCCCTGATGTCCAAATGCATCTATTCTCCCCTCTAACTCCAGTCAAGTCATTCTGGAGTGACATCATGAACTCTGCACAGAGCTTCGTAACCTCTTTTAATCTAAAAGCCGATGATATAAAAACTGTTATGCTCCAGTCTAAGCCAGAAATCCAGTATGCACTGTAGTAGAAATTTAAAATATAAATAGAAATTAAAGCTGGCACTCTATATCAGCCCCTGATGGCTCCCTGCTGGCGTCCCGGCTTCAGACTGTCACCTGTTGACTAATTAGTTGATTCCCTGTGCCCCAGGCCCTGGATGCTCCCCTGCTGTTTCTTTGTCCTGGGCCCCAGACCACTCCCCTTCCTCTCCTGTGTCCTTGGCTTTTACAATTACGTATCTCCTGCTTGTACCATGAGACCTCTCCCCTCCCCACTTTGTTGCAAAGGTATTTAACCACCCACCTGACCCCTCCTCGGGGCCCAGAATTTGTAAGCTGTCTCCTCTGGGCCCACGCATGTAATAAAGGCTTACTCCATCACCCCAGATCGTGTAAGAGTTTGTTTTTCCGCAACAGCACCACAGTTGGAGCAGGAGCCTACACATTTGAAAAATAACATCGCTAAGCAAAGTGTCCTCAGGATTACTAATGAGAAGTTCACAAATACACAGTAACTATCTTGACAATGTAGAAAGTGATGGCTTTTTAAGATGCCTCTCTCTTAACTCTGGATGGGTTTTAGCCACAATCTTGTCTCCTGGTAATGGCATTGCTCTGGATTTGTTGTACAACTGTTGCAGCAGCCATGGAGCAGTATGTTCCTTCTGAGCAGCTGAGTATCTATGGAGACTTGGAATTTGTGCACAAACAAAAGCTAAAAAAATATCCAGCTTCTTCTCTTGTGGTTGTTAGATCAAAAGCTGAAGATCATGAAGAAGCATGACCTCTACCTACAAAAGTAAATCTTGCTCATTCAGAAATTTGAGCTTTTTTAAAGAAAGGCAACTGTAATAGATAATTAAGTTTTCATTTTTCATAGCGCTTTTAAAATTGGTTTCTTGGGCTATAGTGCTTAAAAGTCACTATAAAGTGAAAATAAAGTTACCAGAATCTGTGGTGGTGGGGGCAGGGGAAAACCATTGCTCATTTGAAATGAAAACCACTTGACTCTAAGTGAAATAAAAAGATGCTTCAAAATGCATATAGCTCTTTAAAAATAATATATTTTTAACCTCAATAAAAATTTTAATATTTAAGATTAGGTGTATTCAGAGATTATTCTCATAAAGCATGACTATGACAATTATTTTCTAGCACCTTTTATAATAGTTTTAACACATTAAAAATATTCAGAACTATTATCACTATAATAAATGTTCCATTTATATTGCTACTCCTCCAAGAAAATTAGCATTTCTATATCACAGAAGAAGTTGTCTGGTATACTCTAACGATCATCCAACAGTTCAAGTCAACAGAAAGCTATTGACTCATATTAAGTGTGAGGTGCTGCAAGGGCTAGAAAGGCAAATGCAGAATATGCCCCACTTTAAGGTGTATACAGTTGAAAAGGAGATGATCAAGGACATAAATAGTTAAAAACATATGAATATGAATCTTACTACTAAAGGGAGAAATACTGCATTAAGGAAGTACAAAAGAGATACAGGTCATCTCTGAAAAGGGAGATGAGGAAAGGATTTAAGGAGAAGTAGGCCTGCCCCTGAGGTCAAAGGTCCAGGACAAGCAAATGAGCCTCTTTCACAAAAAAACTGGGGGTGTGTTCCAGTCTGCTATCTGTTCTGTGCCTTAGGGGTGGTGGCCAGCCAAGAACTGTTTCCCCAGTTGTTACAGGTTACAGTCCCATGGGATCCAAGAACACAAGCACCCCTGGCCTCCAATACGAGGTGATCAAGAGGTATTTTCTGGGTGGCGCTCATGGGCACATCCCAGGATTTTCTGACATCCCACTTGTGGAGAGCATGACCAGTAAAATGACATTGGTCTGGTCAAGATAGAATGAAGTATACAAAACAAAATGGAGTCACTGCTGTCAACCACGACAGCTGCCAGACAGCCACGACACTTTGGTTCAAGAGGGAAACTACCTAAGTGATGCTGGAAATGTCTGGCAAGGAGGCACACCTAAGATATCTGCACACATAGCGCTGCTCCACGCCACACTGATCTCCCTTGGCATTGGCCACCAGAGGCTCTGTCCTGCTGGACTGAGAACTTCGTCTGCCCTGCTGTCCACCTGGATGCAGATATCCTCCCTTGTAAGATGCTGATGACTCCCCTGCCCACTGTGCTGTCTCCTGGACCTGCAGACTGAGACTCTGGGACTCAGGTTCATTATTCCCCTTAGATTGCTATGTGTCTGTTATATTTTTCTTAGACTGTTAGAGTGTGAGCAGGATATCAACGTATACTGATGTACTACTTTGAGTGAACCTGCATTCAATAAAAACTGAGGAATAGCATAGTTACCTTGTATGATTGTCTATTCTTTTGTGTCCGGTTGCTCAGTGGGCAGCTAGCCAAGCAGTGGCCAACTTATAGGAAAGACTATATCACACTTGTGACAACCCTTCATGTCATCTCCATGTTTGAATGTTGTATGTGTGATCCTCTATCCAGTTCAGGGAAGTGTTTTCTCCTACGCACAAGGGATTTCATTTTCCTACTACACACACCCTCATAGTAAATCTCTGCCGATAAGTTCTTTTTCATCTCCACTCCATCTCCAATTCAGGCAGCACTAGGCTAGTCTGGGTTTAGTGCCTCAGGAAAAAGATGGGTCAGGAAAAAACAGAAAAGGAGTTTTATTTAGGCTTGAGTTCCTAGTGTTGACCCTGAAGGAAACAGAAAGGGCTCCAAGTGTAAACAAGAGCCTTGGGAGACCTTGAGATGGATCAGGGAAGACTTGCCATACCACAGCCAACATTTCCAGGGTTGGAGAAGAGGGGCAGTCAGAGGAAAAGGGTAGATGCTGCTGAGTGTTGCAGAGTAGGGTCCTGAACTACCTCCCTTCCGACCCCACGGTTGGAATTCTCAGTCTCAGGGGGAAGTTAGAGCTCCCGGGTTTGTTTGTAGTGTGCCGGAGCAGAAAGGGTCTGGGCCCCCTTCTGAGAAGAGCCCTAGGGGAGATGGAAAGAAGTGGCTGAAAGTCTGTCTAGGCAGAAAAGGCCCAACCATGCACAGGACCTGCCACGTGTTTCTTGTGCTTAAAATGGTGTTAATTCCTCCCTTTCTTAACCAGCAGCTGCTTATTTTTGTGTACAATTCTCTTCCTTGAAAGGAGATCCAGTTTCAAGAATTCCTAATTCAATTATGAGGCTAATACATATATATTTGGAGTCACAGAAATGATACAAAGAAAGCACCATCATACAAGTTCAAAATAAAACCTCGTAAACCCCACATAAAAAGCTCGTAAATCTCTAAATCACTCTCCATAAGGTTGAAATTTAATTTCTCTTGAGACAGAAAGCAAACCTGTTGTTCAATTCTTGGAGGGAGCAGAGATGATCTCATATCCTCCTCTAAGCAGACTAATCAGCACTCAACCAAAATTTGAGAGGAAAAAATCTTAACAATCCCTTTTAATAGCAACCTTTCCTGACTTTTCTGTTCTTCCACTCATTTCCCCTGTCTAAAAGGAGGTGAGTTCTTCTGGAGTATATTATCCCAAATTTTTGTTGGGCTGCTATGGGTGAATCGATAACTATTTAGAAAAGACAACTATAAAGTGTTTTCTTATTTCCATTTTTGCTTCTTGCTTGAAAACAGAGGTGTATGGCAATTGCGTAACGTGCCCGTGGAGCATTCGTCACCATTGCCTTGGTTCCAAACTTTACAGCCATGTTTGTCTGTTTCCACGCTCAAGACAAGGCAATCAGTCAGTCACAGGAGGGCTTTTATAGCCTCGTGAAAATTCTACTTCTTTTTTGTCACATGGTCTAAATCCCAAATGACTCAGAGATACTCCTTTTTAAATTACATCTACCTAGTGAAGAACTAATTCTGCACCTGACCGAAGCCATGACAGTTCCATGAAGGCGGCTGGTGATCAGTGGTGTGTAGAGCCCTGGAGGAGGGCGGCAGAGGCACTGCCGAGCCCCTCATTCGCATCTCCAAGGAGCCTCGAGTCCGCTCAGACCAAGTCTACATACCGAAAGCACTCTGTGAGAAATCGATGTTCATTTTTTAATGAAAACTAAATGAAATTGCAGGGTAAATGGCTGAAGGAACAGAGAATGAGTGCTGCAGATGAGGTGATTTGAGGGGCTCTCTGAGCACTTTGGCAAAGTGATTTTTACACGTTTCTGCCACCCATATCCTCCAGAAGATATCCGAGTGGTGTCGAGGAGAATATACACTCCTTTTTGAAAGGCTCTGTATTCTGGCAGAACATTGCTTACTTAATTAAGATGGGGCAATTAAGATTGAACAATTGAATCCGATCCAAAGTGAAAGAAACACAGTGCTATAATTTTTGTAAGGTTATGACTTGGGAGAGTGAGTATATATCTTTCAGGCCAGTTAATACCTCCTGAGTCCTCTCCAAGTTAATGTTTTTCCTTGGAATTATCTCTACATGGAGACAGTCCAGGTCTGTGCATATTCTGTGGCTAAGTTCTTCTTGTTTTCATTTTTTGTGGAAATAAACTCTTTTGGGTGAATGCTGTTTAATGCACACAATAAATCCAATGGGATGGTGGAATTTGGAATTTGCATGTTGCAAAATGAAAAAGAAGGGGCTTCTTCTTAAAAATGAAAATAGATGAACATGATATAATTGCGATTATCTTTTTCTGAGGTTTATACATTCTGCTTAATGGCTGAAAAACCGCCCAGTGGGTCCATTTATTTGGAAAATGATATAATGCTTAAGAGTATGCATCTCAGTTCTAACCCTAAAGACGTTTCTTCAACACTCTGAACTTTGATTTCCTTATAACAATTGGGAAAATAAGAATATTACCTCTATATAAATTATTATATGAATGAAATTAAATAATTCATATAAAGCACTTAACTTCCTGGCATATAATTAGTGCTCAAAAACATAATAATAATAAAAATAACATTATTATTGATGGAAGAATACTAAGACTGCTCATCCTGTGTATTCTTGCTTCTCATCCTGTCTTCACACTATTTATTCCTCCTGTATAGAGTACCCTAACCCTTGTTCTTGGTTCACTGAATATTCTAGGCATTCAAAGATATGCTCCAGTTCCATTGGGAATGCTTTTCCCAGCTGCTTTAGCCTGATTTCTTCTTTGAACTCTAATTGCATTTTCAATCTCAAGTGTGGTAGTTAAATGTAAGAAGCTGTACCACCTGGGTTTGAATCTTGGCTCTGCATCTGTACAAGAGAAGGGTGAATCAGAGGGGAAAGGATCTTGCTAAGCTGCTCTTGAGATCTGGCATTAAAAACCTAGCACAGGGAATCTTAATACATGACACTCAGTCATGGAAGGAAAAGTTTTCTTGTTCTGTCTAGTCAGAGTATAACTTCTTCCTATTTTCATGAAGAAGCTGAAAAAAAATCCTTTGAACTATATGTTCGAATGATATATTTTTTGTCAGTATGTACTGCTGATTCTGCTATGCTCACCTTAGTTGCATGGATACAGAAACACTGAAATCATTTCTAGTTGTTAGGAGAACATCTAGGAGAGTTAGTCTATTTTCTTTGCTTCCAGAAATGCAGAGTAAACATTGTCTTCCAAACTTATTTCTGGGGTTTTCACATCTAATCATACTAAGACTTTAGTAATGTCATATGAAGTCCTGGGAAATATATGTTATTCCAAGAAAAGTGAGGTGGGGTCTCTGTAACATTATATGTATGAAGGATGGAAAATACTATTTATCAAAGCGATGTTTTCACATATATAGACATTTGATATTGGGTATATATTTTTTAGATATTCTGGGGAGGAATAATGCTAAGTAGAGTAAAATATACCCAGAGGGTGACTAATGACCTTGTGTCAGAGTCACCAGAGAGAGAGCTATATAGTAAAGGAAAACATTTTGCTTTTAATGCCAAGGCAGACTGTACCTGTGATTTGCGTTTTTATGGGATCCTTAGAATACCATTTCCTAATTGTATTTGTGAGTAGATTGTGATATGAATTGTTAAACTCTGAACAAAACAAAGAATAAAATCGCTCTGAACTAAATGTGAGAGGTAGCAAAACCTTATCTGGAGAAGTATCTCGGTGTGTTCCCTATGCACTCCTGTGAAGACTGACAAACCCTGGTAGACCATTTGGCAATAAAAATGGTTAGGACAAAAAAGAAAATACAAGAGTAGAATAAGCCTATTAAATTGCACCTTAATTGGCTTAATCCAAAGGAACAAGCCAATAGGACTCCAGAAAGCAGATTTATTAAATATTATTTAAAGTTGTTTCTTTTAAACCAACAACTCCTAGGAAACTTGGGTTAAATAAATGAGAATAAATAATGATAAAAAAGGGAAATCAGATTAGAGAAACATCAAAAAACAATGAGGTTGGCTGCAGTTAGACCCACTTGGAAACACTTCTGCTCCATGGATATCAAGGTTAAAGAGAGTTCAGCTTGTAGAGCCCCGGCCCGATAGCAGTCAATGACCACTGAACATGGAGAGAAGGGTTTTTATTTTGCAGCCCCTGTGGGGACCACAGCAGGGCTTGGAGTTCAGCTGGATCCACCTCACGGGTATGTTTCATCCCTTCAAGGAAGATTAGCAGAAGGGATAAGGACAGAAAGGCCACAGCAGCAGTGCCATCCTGATGATTCCCTGTAGGATTCACCACATTTCTGTACTTCAAGGTGAAATGCTTCTGCTGAAGAAATAACATGTTCCTATTTCTTTTGGAGGTAGGTCTTAGATTTTATTAATCAATGTTTTGTCTTACGTAATGCTTACTCTATGCCGTGAAATGTACTAAACACTTTGGAAACAAGATATACACACAATTCCTGCCCCTAGGAACCGTGTAGTCGAATGCATTGAACAGTTGGAAAACAAAGCAGGATGCTAATTTGTGGGGCACAGAATGAAACATTCACGAAGTTACAGCATTTGATTGGGGATGAGGTGACAGGGAAGTTTTCAGGGAAGAGTCGTGACTCGTGATGGACTTTAAGTGTCATTTCAAGACTACAGTAAGAAATACACAGTAATTAGAAAATCAATACCATTTTCTCATGATTATTATTTCCCGATTCCAATTCTTTGCTCATGATATTCTTTCCCAGCTGGAGTATTGCTCCTGACAATGCAATCACTTTTTTCAAAATCTGGCTCAGAACACACCTCTGCAGGAAATCCATCCTTCTAGTTCCTTTGTACTTTATTATCTTCAGTTATCACATTTGACTGTGCTATTTGTCATTTTAGCTGTTCTTGTGTCATTGGCTAGTAGTGTGTGAGATTTTTGCTGAACTTAAATTATTAACGAGCAAAAAATGTAGCCCCTTGTTCATTTTATGTTATCTGTTGTTACTATTTTCCTTTTACTGTGTTTGTGCCTAGAAGGTTATTTGTCTCATGTGAATTTATTATTCTGAACTCTTCATTTTCTCCCTCTTTTATTTTTATTTTTTAAAATATTTTTATTTATTTACTTTTAGACAGAGGTTAAGGGAGGAAGAAAGAGAGGGAGAGAAACATCAATGTGTGGTTGCCTCTTGTGCACCCCCTACTGGGGACCTGGCCTGCAACCCACGCATGTGCCCTGACCAGGAATCAAACTAGTGACCGTTTGGCTTGCAGGCCAGTGCTCAACCCACTGAGCCATACCAGCTGGGGCTGCTTCCTTCCCTTTTAAATGAGGACTTACATATTTTCTGTTTTTTTCTTGCTCTGTACCCTTCTGCCACTGGATCTAAAATTTTACTTTGTCTCTGCTGTCCCTAACTTGCTCAATATTTTTAAATCTGCTTTTTTTAAATCAATAATAAGTTGCAAAATTTGATGTTTGACATATTCATACAGTATTGTAACTGTCATCACAATCATGATCTAGAACATTCTGTCACCCTGAAAGTTCCCTCAAGTCCTTTTGATGGCATAGCCCTCCCCCTCCTGCCAGCAACTTTTGATGTGATTCTGTCACCACAGTTTGGTCTTTTCTAAAATTCTGTACAAATGAGATTTTATAGCATGTAGTCAGTCTAATGTTAAAGCTCATGTTCTTTACCTGCACCTATTGTCTCTAAAAGACAGAAAATGGTGTAGTTGAAATAAATTGAAATTGAACAGATTGCCCAGGATTGCCTTTTGGCTGCCAAGAGAATGCAATTTGTCCCCATTCAGACCCAACAGACTTATTAATAATCAGCAAATTAAAAAATTGGGGTGACAACTATGAATAATTACAACTGAGATAGATCATGGGGATCCACAGAGGAGTAATATATGTTCCCTGCCTTCTAGAGCTTGCTGCTAATAGGAGAGATAGGACAAGAGCAGAAAGTACTCTAGTATACCAGAAAGTAAGGGAGAAGTTACAGCCACAACATTCTGGGAGTTCAGGAGACGAAGAAAGCGTATTTAACTAGAGGATTGGAAAAATCTTTGAAAAAAGATTTATTTTATCTTGAACTTGAAAAATGATGAAGGTTTCAAAAATGAGGATGTTGTGGGGATTTTCAGGGGGAGACAGCAACCTGGGTGTGGACAAAGAATAATTGTCTCTGAAAGATGTCTGTGTCCCAGTGCCTGAAACCTGCGAATATGTTACCCTCTAGGGCAAAACGTTCTTGGCAGCTGTGATTAAGTTAAGGCTCTTAGAATAGGGAGGTTATCCTGGGTGGACCCCATGTAATCACAAAGATCCTTAAGGGATACAGAAGGTTAGCATTACAGACAGAGATGTGATGTGATGGCAGAAGCAGAGAGAGAGATTCCTGAAGCTGCTATATAACCAGCATTGAAGATGGAGGAAGGCGCCATGAGCCAGAGATTGCTGGGCCCCCAGAAGCTGAAAAAGGCAAGGCAACCCTTTCTTCCCTCTAGAAGGAAGGCACCTCTGCTGACACCTTGATTCAGTCTATAAAACCCATTTCTGACTTCTCACCTCCAGAACTGTAAGACAATATGTTTATGTTTTTAGGCTCCTAAGTGCTAATTTGTTACAACAGCAATGAGAGAAACTAATACAACGAGAAAGTACAGCTTTTTAAGGAGATAGTGAGTTTAGATGTAATCTAAGGTATTTGCAGGGAAGCAGTGGGAAACGGGGCTGAATCTGCAGGTTGGGAAAAAGAGGATGGGATCTTGGCATACAGTAAACACCCGTAATATTTGTTAAGTGCATTTTTACATGTTATTATGGCTTGAACTGTGTCCCCTTCAAATTCACATGTGAACATCCCCACCTGCTAGTATCTTAGAATGTGACCTTACTTGCAATAGGATCCCTGTGGATGTGATTAGTGAAGATGAGGTAATATTAAAGGTCAGCCCCCAATCCAGTTGGGATTTTCATTGATAGGAAGAATATGGACACAGACTCTCGCAGAAGGAGAGCAACAGGAGAAGATGAAAGCACAGATGGGGCAATGCTTCTCACACAAGCCGAGGAGCACTGAAAACGGCCAGCGAGCACCCAGGAGCTGGGTGGGAGGCATGCAGCGTATCCCACCTCAGTGCCCTCAGAAGGCCCACTTGCAGATGCCTTGATCTCATACTTCTAGCCCCAGAACTATGAGATAGTTACTCTGTTGTTTAAGCTACTTGGTTTGTTAAGCCAGCACTAGGAAATAATGCACATGTAAGTATATTTAGGAAAAAATGAGGAGACTGCGAAAGGGTTTCAACTGTGACTTAACCAGTTAATTGGACAGTGGTGTGTGGCATGGTTTGGAGAGTAGGAAGTCGTGAGGGCTAAAATGGGAATGCAGCAGTAATGGAGAGAACTTTGAGTTAGCAGAGCAGTGCATTTTGGTGATTAAAATTTCCAGACCTAAAGTCGTAACACACAAATGCTTCAGAGGACCACGGGACAGAATACGTGAAATCACGGCTGACCTAGAACACCCAGTCTGTGTCAGTAGTTCCCAAGCGTATTACGCAGAACAATGATCCCACAAAATGCTTTGAAAAACATTTTTGTCCAGCCAAATAAATGAAGAAAACAGTATTTTTAAGTATTATAGTCTATGAGGAGTCTTGCAAAAAAAAAAATCAGACTTTGCATGATCAAGAACTTCTTGAACTTAAGGGAACATGTAACCCTGTTTTTTGTAGAACCCCTATTTATATCTATGGAACATTCTTGGGTCATCTTGCTCTAGTTGTGCCTCATTCTCCAAGACCTACGTGGACCAGTCCTGTGACAGGAGGCGCATGTGGTACTGAGCTTGGGAAATCTGGCTAATCTGAATAGAGATATGATGCACATGAGTATATACGTTTGACTTCAAAGCCTTAGTATAAAAAAAGAATGTAACATATCTCTATTTTTATATTGATTACCATATTAAAATAATACTTTAGATATACTGTATTAAATAAAATGTTACTCAAGTTAATTTTACCTATTTCTTTAAAATTTTTAATAAAACTACTAGAAATTTAAATTTCCATGTGGCTATATTTCTGTTGGACAGCACTGTTCTGGGCTATTCTTTTTGCATAGTGTTCTCTCTGATTTCTAGGTGGTCTTTAAGAACTGTGAAGGGTCTCGAGGCTTTATTTCATCTGCATTCTAACAAGTTAGCCTGACAGAGTTTCAAGGATGCTGGTATAAGACATGAAACTCATGGATCAAAGATAAAAGATAGTTTATTATTTATAACAATAGCAATAGCCAGAATAACAGCCTTTTTTTTTTTTTTTGGCTTTAGTTTCCTGAGTCCCAGTTCCCATTGGCAATATAAAAATACCTACACACCTAAAGGGTGGCATTACAGGACAATCCTGAGTTTAGGAAACCCAAATTTAATCTATAATGATCAGTTAGCACTCCTAGCCTTTGCTCCAAAGGGATGCATTATCTTTACTGTCCTGGATGGTAAGCATGTCTCTCCTTTGCTCTGGAAGGTGATACTGTATCTTCTAAGACTATAAGTAAACCTGCACTTTGCTCTGAAAGGAAACACTCTGTCTCTGTTACACAACTAAGATAACCTGGAACAAAGAGCAATCACTGCCTTGCTCACAAGATGAAACACAGTTCTTCTGTTTCTGCGAAACAGTTATTACATCCAAGACCTGGTGACTAAGAACAGATGTGGAAATGAAGAACACTCTTTGACTTGTAACCTATACCTAAGAAATTAAGGTGAGGAAACCCTTATATCCAGGATAGCCAGGAGAGAATTTCCTTCCCCAGTGTATAGGAGCGTGTCAGGGCCTAGAAAGGGTCTAGAAAGGGTCTTGCTTTTTCCTGCCACGTTTTCCCCATCCTGGGCAAAATAAAAGGTAACCTCTGGCACTTGGACAAGCTGCCAGGACTGCTCTAGTGTGTGTTAGAGCCTGAACAGAGAGCTCAGGCATGCACAGGACACTCACACCATCCATCTTGGTTTTTACTAATCATGCCTTAAACACTTACTTTTCCTACATAATAATAAAATACAATATTGTAGTAATAAAGCAGTACATATACAACATATGTAAGTCAAATATATAATAAAGAAAATATTCACAAAACTTATATGGTCAAATATATATAATTCATCTTTAAAAACTCTTAAAGTAGCAGACATTAAATTTAATAATAATACCACTGTGCAAAATACCTTCTGTGATCAATTTCTGCATTTTCAGAATCTTGTCTTGATTCCTACCAATGATGGAAAGTTTTTTCCTTTGGTAAATGGTTAAGTTTCTATAAACATCTCCAAGTTTTGTGACTAAGTTGAGTAATATGGTGGGGTTTCACTGCTTCTTAAAAAAACAAAGTATGATGTTAAGTCTCTGCTTTAAGTTGCTTATAAAGTAGTTATAAGGCAATTTCAAAAAAAACTCCAAAATTAACTGAGTAAAGGCAACTACATAATTAAACAGCTTCATAAAGTGACTGATTTGAAAGTATATGCCCTTTCTAATTGCATAAATGTTAATTATAGTATTTTGAAATCATTTTTTTCATTAAATAGCCATGCAGTATTCTCTCTGTGTGTATTAATAATAATAGCTGATAATTATGGATCACTTCCACTGTGCTAAATACTTTATATATATTAATCATCAAAAATTCTCTTTACAGGGAGAAAACTGAGGCACAGAAAGTTTTAGTACCATATTTTTAGGACTATAAGATGCACTGGACCATAAGACACACATTTTAGAGGAGGCAAATAGGAAAAAAAATTTTGAAGCAAAAAATGTGATAAATGTTTAATTACATAAAAAACATAATATTTCACCAATGTAAATGTAAACTACATTTAGCAGTCAGGTAAGCTACATTCAGACTATAAGATGCACCCCCACTTTCCTCCCAAATTTTGGGAGAAAAAGTGTGTCTTATAGTCTGAAAAATATGGTAGCTTGTCCAACACCACCCAGCTTGTTTGTAGCAGACTCAGAATTTGAACAAGAGCATACTTTGTGTATGTACTGTTTCATCAAGCCAACTAAAGTGACAAAGTTTGAAATATGCATAATTAAATGTCAACTTCTATATTTTCAAAAACATTTAACCAAAAACTTCTATTTATTTTACTGAAAAGATAAAGTCCTTTTTAGAACTCTTATACTATATTTTTTATTCTATTCAGTTTCAATTGCTCATTTTCATATTCAGTGTCTCCCCTGAGTACAAAAAGAATGTGAAAATCTCATTAGAGATGTAAATCATTTTGCTTTTAAATGTTTTTTCAATCTGTTATATTTATAGATTCAAAATACAGTGATAGACAGATATAAGATATAGAAAAGCCTTTCAATTCTATTAAACTATATATTTAAAACCCTTGCATACTCCTAAGAAGGAGATAAACAGCTTCAAAGATCAAGGAGCTAAGTACCAGTTTTAATACACGTTCTTACAGGCTGCTTGTGTAGAAATTTCTGGTTATGGGAAAATTGTAATTGAAGTTATTCTTTGAAGTCTTGGAAAAAGAATCTAAATGTTAGTCCCTGATTTTGAAAGGCAGTATAAAAACATGTTCCTGGAGAATAGCCTAGAAGTAAGATTCATTTATTCAATTATTCATTCATTCATTCATTCACATTTTTGATTCAACAAATAATTATTTAGCATATTCTATATAGAATGTTATAGGATGCAGAAGATACAAAGACATATGAAACAAGATACCTCATAGAGTTTACAATCTAGTTGGAGAAATAAAACATGAAGGTAGTATATAACCCAAGGAAATCCATTTCATTTCAATTCAATTCAACCGCCTTCATGGAGTACTTGTATGTCTATGTTTTTTTTTTACTAGGCATTGAGGATAAAAATATAAACAAAACACTGTGAGCTAGAAAATGTCTTAAAGTTGGCCCTTATGAGGAATGACTGTGTAGCATTTAGAGCCTAATGAAGAAGAAAGTTTCTTGTCAACAGAGATGTGATCCATAGGCTGGTGGTGACATCTTTGGACTATAGAGAGAGTTAAAATGTAGACAGATTGGTTGCAGTTTTTGACCATTACATTTCTTCAAAACTTGAGATTCTGTGCTTTTAAGGTTCTATGTACTTCTTTTAGAGGTAGATAGGTGTTTCAGAATTCTCACATCATGCTTCTGAAGTTGCCAGTTCTAGGCTTAGCTGGAGCCTTCCTACTGTGGAGGATTTGAAATGCTTCCTTAGAAGTACTAACCGGTGCTTTGAAATATGTAATTTCTCATCAGCCCAGAAAACATTGTTTTTATTCATTTTCTTTTTTTAAAGCCTCATTCAAGAAGCATGATTTTTCACTAAAAAAACTGTTATATAATCACAAAGACTGATAAAAATTTAGTATACAATATTTAGACTTTAAAAAATGACTTTCCACAGTTTTCCCAAAAATCAAAGCTTTCTTCTTGAAAGGATTTGATTCACTTCAAAGTAGAATGCAGAGCACTGGACTTGGGCAACTAACTGGTGTTATGAAAAGGAAAAGAGAAAATTGAGTTTTATTATAGCAAACAGCAAAACATAATTTGAAATATTGTCCTCTAAGTTGATCTACTTATGTATTTTGGTTTAAAGGCTTGAGAGTAATGAAAATAAAGTATTTGTCACAACCAAACTAACAATGCAAATTTCCATTTTTGCTTTTTTGTTTTTTTTCTATAAAATCAACCATAAACAATTGAATATTTAAAAAATGTCTTTGAGATTTAGAACTTTTATTGTAAGATTTTACTTCTCAGTCTTTCTCTGTAGGTCTTCTGATATAGAATTTTGTCTCAGAGTGGGGTAAAGCTTTTACAGTGCTTCCATTACTGCATGGGTTTCTAGTAAGAAATTTTGTTCTGTCATAAGCCCTTACCAAGCATCTACTGGAACAAATGTTATTGATCTAGTGGCAGACAAAGGGATTTGGATGAGTTGGAGTTACAGAAATAAGTCAATCTGGTGTTTAAGTCATCTTAATCATAGTCTATGTGGATAGACCACAAGGGCCATCTGACTGGCAATCTGGGGTTGGTCTGGCTACTCATAGACAGAAGGTCTGAGTGGGAAAACCATGGGAGAGCATGTGTGCCTTCGAAAGGTGGATTTGGAAGTTTGTTGCTGTTTCAAACAGATTTTCAAAACTGCAGCATGCAGCAACTAAGACCGTAAATTTATAACTAGATAGGTTAAGTTCATGTCCAGACTCTGCTGCTTACTAGCTTTTGATTATTTCTTTAGACAAGTTCCTTAACCATTCTGTGCCTGTTCTCTCATCACTAAATTGGGGATATTATTAGTATTTCAGTAGTTGTAAGGATTTAATGAGTACCACATATAAAGAGCTTTGACCAGTTCCTGGCATAGTAAACACTCGATAAATTCTCAGCCTTTTCATGTATCAACTTGACTGGGCTAAGGGATGCCCAAATAGCAAGTAAGACATTATTTATGTTTCTTTCTGTGAGAAGTTTTCTGGAAGAGATTAGCATTTGAATCAGGAGACCGGGTGAAGAACATTGCTCTACCTGATGCTGTGAGCATCATCTAATTTTTCAGGGCCTGACTAGAGTAAAGAAATAGAGGAGGTCAATCCAAGATTGTGGAGGAGTAAGTGGAAGCCACACTAACCTTCTCCCAGGACAAATCTGTAAATACAACTACATTGTAGGGAAATTATCCACAATAACCAACTGAACACTATATGGAGAGAAGCCTTATAGCAACAGACAAACAGAAGAAACCACTTCACCACAATGTGACTGGTAGAGAGTGGGGGAAGAGGCATGAAAGGGCTGGCTTGGTTCTCACAGTCTGCAGCTGAAGTGCCAGAGGGATATTTCAGTGTCTGGGGGTCCCCCCTGAGAAGTGTGGGGCTTAAATCCCAAGCTGGGCTCCCCAGCCTACGGCAGCAGAACCAGGAAGAAACATAGGTAATACCCAGCTCTGAAAAACAGCAGGGTTTCTGTCTGCCAGGGAGAGATGGCCAGAGACACAGAGAGTCTCTTAAAAGGCCAACACACAACATTTCATTTGTAGCTTCTTACCCTGGGCTCTGGCATAGGGAGTGCAGAGTGGATTAGAGCTGCTTAAGGAGAGTCTGGGGCTGGTGGGTGAGGGGGAGAACTGAAGGAACAACTGCCAGAATCCCTATGCCGAGTCATTTTCCACACTGCAGAAGCATCTTTCTCAGGCAGAGCACTCCTCTCCAAGTGGCACCAGCCTGAGGGGAACTAATAGCCCCACCAGCAGGAATTACCCAGCCCCACCCAGTGGCACTTAAACAGATTAATGACTGATCAGTTTCACATCTAAGGCAGAAAATACAAAGAAACAGTCAAAATAGGAAGACAAAGAAATAGACCCCAAATGAAACAACAAGAGAATTCTCCAGAAGAATAACTAGATGAAAAGGAAGTAAGCAATCTATCAGACAGAGAGTTAGAGTAATGATTATAAGGCTAAAACAGCATGAAAAAAACATGGGAACCATTAAAAAGGACCAGTTGGAAATAAAGAATGCATTATCTGAGGTAAATAGTACACTGGAAGGAATAAACAGTAGGTTAGATGAAGCAGAGGATCGAATCAGTGATTTGAAAGACAAGGTAGAAAAAAAAACACCCAGGCAGAATGGCAAAAAGAAAAAAAAATTTTTTAAAAATGAGGAGAACTTAAGAAATATTTTGGAAAACATGAAGCATAACAACAGCCACATCATGGGAATACTAGAAGAGGAGAGTGAGCAAGGGTTGAGAACCTATTTGAAGAAATAATAACTGAAAACTTTCCTAATCTGGTGAAGGAAAAAGCCACACAAGTCCAGGAAGTTCAGAGTCCCAAACAAGTTAGACGCAAAGAGGCCTAAATCAACACATCATAATTAAAATGATAAGGCTTAAAGACAAGGAGAGAATCACAGCTTAAAGACAAGGAGAGAATAACAACTGCAAGAGAAAACAAGTAGTTGCCTACAAGGGAGCACCAATTAGACTGGCATTTGATTACTCAACAGAAACATTTCAGGACAGAAGGAAGGGGCATGGAATATTCAAAGTGATGAAAAGCAAGGACCTACAACCAAGGCTACTTTACTTAGCCAGGCTATTATTTAAAATGGAAGGAGAAATAAGGAGCTTCCCAGAAAAGAAAAAGCTAAAGGAGTTTGCTAACACCAAACAAATGCTAAAGAGATTGTCTTAAGAAGAAGGAGAATGAAAAGAAAAAGAAAAAAAAAGAGGAAAACAGTCAAAGAATAAAGTGGCACCACATACACATCTATCAATAATCATCTTAAATATAAATGGCTTAAATGCTCCAACCAAAAGACACTGGGTAACCGAATGGATAAGAAAATAAGACTCATATATATGCTGCCTCAGAGAGACCCACCTCAGATCAAATGATACACACAGACTAAAAGTAAACAGTTGGAAAAAGGTATTTCATGCAAATGGAAAAGAAAAAAAGCTGGGGTAGCAGTACTTATGTGCAACAATATATAGACTCTAAAACCAAGGCAATGGTAAGAGACAAAGAAGGACACTACATAATGATAAAGGGAACAATCCAACAAAAGGATATAACCCTAGTAAACATTTATGCATCCAACATAGGAGCACCTTAATATGTAAAGTAATTTTGATGGACATAAAAGGAGAGATGGACAGAAATACAGTCATAGTGGGGGATTTTTAATACCTAATTGACTTCAATGGATAGATCTACCAGGCAGAAAATAAACAAGGAAACAGTGGTCTTACACAGCACACTAGATCAAATGGATTTAATTGATCTTTTCAGAGCATTTCACCCCAAAGCAGCAGAATATACATACTTTTGAAGTGCACATGAAATGTCTTCTAGGATAGACCAAGTATTATAACACAAAACAAGTCTCAATAAATTTGAGAAGATTGGAATCATATCATGCATCTTCTCTGACCACAATGCTATGAAACTAGAAATCAATCACAAGAAGAACAGTGAAGAACACATAAAGACATGGAAGCTAAATAACATGTTATTAACCAATGAATAGGTCAACAATGATATCAAGGAAGAAATCAAAAAATATTTTGAAACAAATGAAAATGATAACACAGCAACCCAAAATCTGAGGGACTCAGGAAAAGCAATCCTAAGAGGAAAATTCATAGCATTACAGGCCTATCTCAAATAAACATGACAAAGTTCAAATAAACAATCTAACTTCACACTTAAAGAAACTTGACGGGCAGGAGGGAAATTAAAAAGAAAAAGAAACTTGAAAAAGAAAAACAAAGCCCAAAGTGAGTAGAAGGAAGAAATAATAAAGATCAGAGCAGAAATAAATGAAATAGAGTCTAAAAAAAAGATACAAAAGATCAGTGAATCCAAGAGTTGGTTTTTTGAAAAGATGAACAAGATTCACAAATCTTTAACCAGACTCATCAAGAAAAAAAAAGAGAAAGGACCCAAATAAATAAAACCAGAAATGAAAGGGGAAAAATGACAACTGACACCAAAAAAATACAAAAGACTGTAAGAAAATATTATAAACAATTATATGCCAACAAACTGGACAACCTGGATGAAATGGATAGATTCCTAGAAACACACAATCTTCAAAAATAAATTGGAACTAATCAGAGACTCTGAATAGACAGATTATAACTAATGAAATTGAAACAGTAATAATAATAATAATAAAACTCCCAACAAACAAATGCCCTGGGCCAGATGGATTTACAGGTGAATTTTACCAAACTTTCCTAGAAGAACTAATACCTCTGCTTCTCAAACTATTTCATAAAATTCAAGAGGAGGGAAGGCTCCCAAACTCATTTTACCAGGCCAGAATTATCCTAATTCAAAAACCAGATAAAGACAGTACAAAGAAAGAAAATTATAGGCCAATATCCCTGATGAATATCCCATAGACATACAATCCCTGATGCTAAAATCCTCAACAATATATTAGCTAATCAAATAAATACAGCAATGTGTCAAAAAGATCATACATCACGATCAAGTGGGATTTATCCTGGAAATTCAAAGTTAATACAACTTTTGCAAATCAATCAATGTGATTCACCACATAAACAAAATGAAGGATAAAAAGCACATGATCATGTCTATAGATGCAGGGAAAGCTTTTGATGAAATCCAGCACCCACTTATGATAAAAACTCTCAGCAAAGTGGGAGTAGAGAGAACATACCTAAACATAATAAAGGCCATATATGACAAACCCACTGCCAGCATTGTACTCAATGGGCAAAAAGTACAAGCATTCCCCTTAAGATTGGGAACAAGATAGGGATGTCTGTTTTCCCTTCTCTTACTCAGCATAGTACTGGAAGTCCTAGATGCAGCAATCAGACAAGAAGAAGAAATAAAAGGCATCTAAATTGGAAAGAAAGAAGTAAAACTGTCTTTATTTACAGATGACATGATACTGTACATAGAGAACCCCAAAGATTCCACCACGAATCTGCTAGCACTGATAAATGAGTTCAGCCAATTAGCAGGATACATAATAAATATCCAGAAATCAGTTGCATTATTATATACCAATGATGAACTAACAGAAAGGGAAATTAAGAAAACAATCCCGTTCACAATTGCTTCAAAAAGAATGAAATACTGAGGAATAAAGCAAACCAAGGAGTTAAAAGACTTGTACATGGAAAATTATAAGACACTGAAGAAATTGAAGAAGATGCAAGTAAGTGGAAGCACATACCATGTTCATGGATATGAAGCATTAACATCATTACAATGTCCATACTACCCAAAGCAATGTATAGAGTCAATGCAATTCCTATCAAGATCCCAATGATGTATTATGGAACTAGAACAAATATTTCAAAAATTTATATGGAACCACAAAAGACCCCATATAGCAATGGCAATCCTGAGACAGAAGAACAAAGTTGGAAGAATCATACCACCTAATATGAAACTATACTACAGGGCCATAGTAAGCAAAACGATCTGGTACTGGCATCAAAACAGACACAGATCAATGGAACAGAATAGAGAGCCCAGAAATAAACCCACACTCTTACAGCCAATTAGTATTTGACAGAGGAAACAAGCACAAGCAACAGACTAATGATAGTTTATTCAATAAATTCTATAGGAAAAACAGGACAGACACCTACAGAAAAATGAAACTAGACCATCTTCTTACATTATATGCAAGAGTAAATTCAAAATGGATTAAAGACTTAAATGTTAAGTCTTTACAAAAGTGGTAGACCCAAAACCATACAAATCCTAGAAGAAAACATAGGTGGCAAAATCCGGAACATTGCTCGTAGCAATGTTTTATCAGATATGGATTTCCCTAGGCAAGGAAAACAAGAAAAATAAATAAATAAATGGGACAACATCAAACTAAAAAGGTTTTGCGCAGCAAAGGAAAACATCAACAAAATAAAAAGACAATTCACAGAATGGGAGAACATATTTGCTGATACATCTGTTAAGGGTTTAATATCCAAAATTTATAAAGTATTTACAAAATTCAACCCCAAAATCCAAACAATCCAATTTAAAAAATGAGAAAAGTACCTGAATAGACACTTCTCTAAAGAGGACATACAGATGGCCAATAGACATATGAAAAAATGCTCAACATCACTAATTATCAGAGAAATGCAAACAAAAACCACAGTGAGATTCCATCTCACACCTGTCAGAGTGGCTATCATCAATAAATCAACAAACAACAAGTGCTGGCGAGGATGTGGAGAATGGGCAACTCTTTTGCACTGTGGGTGGGAATGCAGACTGGTACAGCCGCTGTGGAAAGCAGTGTGGAGAAGCCTCAAACAATTAAAAATAGATCTGCCTTTTGACCCAGTGATCTCACTTCTGGGAATATATCCAAAGGAACTGAAGGTACTAATTGGAAAGAACACAAGCATCCCTATGTTCATTGCAGCATTATTTACAATTGCCAAGATATGGAAGCAGCCCAAATGTCCATCAATAG
>PVKM010023077.1:0-21396 GCA_004027735.1 Carollia perspicillata | reverse complement strand
GCACAACCAAAATAAGGACAACAATTTAGAAGCAAAATAACAACCAGAACTGACAGAAAATGAAACTGTGTGGAAGTCCGACAACCAAGGAGTTAAAATAGACATATTCATCCACACCGGTAGGAGGGGTGGAGTCGGGTAGCTGGGTGGAGAGGGGTCATGGCAAAAAAAAGCCGTGGCACCGGGCACACAATGCAGCAGCTGACAAACCCTGGGCACAGAAGATGGCAGCGGGCAGACCCTGGGTGCGCAGGTGGTGGCTGCCTGACCAGTCAGTCCCACATTTGCACACAGATAAACCAGGTGAAACTGGGGAGTGAGACAGACCGTGCAACCTAAGGCCTCAGCACTGGGAAATAAAGCCTCAAAACAGCTAATGAAAACACCTGTGGGGGTTGAGGTGCTGGGAGAAACTCCCAGCCTCACAGGAGAGGTCATTGGAGAGACCCACAGGGTCCTAGAATGTACACAAACCCACCCACATTGGAATCAGCACCAGAAGGGCCCAGTTTGCTTGGGGGGGAGCGGGGGAATCCAGCTGAGAGCAGAGCAAGTGCCATTGTTCCCTCTCGGACCCCTCCCCACGTACAGCATAACACATGAGCAACTGGGTTGCCCTGCCCTGGTGAACACCTAAGGCTCCGCCCCTCATACATAACAGGTGCGACAAGACCAAAAAAATGGCCTAAATGGAAGAACAAATCAAAGCTCCAGAGCAAATACAACTAAATGATGAAGAGATAGCCAGCCTATCAGATGCACAGTTGAAAGCACTGGTGATCAGGATGCTCACAGAATTGGTTGATTTTGGTTGCAAATTAGATGAAAGACTGAAGGCTACACTAAGTGAAATGAAGGAAAATGCACAGGGAACCAGTAGTGATGGGAAGAAAACTGAGACTCAGATCAATGGAGTGGACCGGAAGGAAGAAAGAAACAACCGAACAGAAAAGAATGAAGAAACAAGAATTCAAAAAAATGAGGAGAGGCTTAGGAACCTCCAGGACACCTTTAAACGTTCCAATATCCAAATTATAGGGGTACCAGAAGGGAAAGAGGAAGAGCAACAAGTGGAAAACTTATTTGAACACATGATAAAGGAGAACTTCCCCAATCTGGCAAAGGAAATAGACTTCCAGGAAGTCCAGGAAGCTCAGAGAGTCCCAAAAAATGTGGATCCAAGAAGGAACATACCAAGGCACATCATAATTACATTAGCCAAGATTAAAATGAAGGAGAGAATCCTAGAGGCAGCAAGAGTTAAGGAGACAGTCATTTACAAAGGAGTTCCCATCAGATTGTCAGCTGATTTCTCAAAATTGACTTTACAGGCAAGGAAGGGCTGGAAAGTAGTATTCTAAGTCATGAAAGGCAAGTACCTACATCCAAGATTGCTCTGTGCGGCAAAGCTTTCGTTTAGAATGGAAGGCCAGATAAAATGCTTCTCAGATAAGGTCAAGCTCAAGGAGTTCATCATCACCAAGCCCTTATTATATGAAATGTTAAAGGGACTTATCTAAGAAAAAGAAGATAAAAAACATGTATAGTAAATTGACAGCAAACTCACAATTGTTAACAACCACACCTCAAACAAAAACAAACTAAGTGAACAACTAGAACAGGAACAGAGCCACAGAAATGGAGATCACATGGATGGTTAGCAACAGGGCAGTGGGAGGAGGAGAGAGGGGGAGAAGGTACAGAGAATAAGTAGCATAGATGGTAGGTAGAAAATAGACAGGGAGAGGGCAAGAGTAGTGTGGGAAATGTAGAAGCTAAAGAACTTATGACACATGGACATGAACTAAAGGGGAGAATGTGGGTGGGAGGTGGTGTGCAGGGTGGAGGGGAATGAAGGGGGGAAATGGGACAACTGTGATAGCATAATCAATAAAATATATTTAAAATTGATTAATAAAGAACCCCAAAATATTGATCTATATAAATAATCAAGTTCCTACCTAAACTGAGAATATGAATTTCAGTAAAATCTGACAGGAGACAAAAGAGAAAGCCTTATGTGTGTCTAGAGAGTGTACTGTGTGCAGTAGGGGCAGGAAGAGCGAAGGCCTCAGGTGGGAGTGGCATGACTGCTCAAGGAGCAGAGGAAGTGGGCAGAAAACTGGCAGGAAACGTGGGAAGAGAGGCTAGTGGGAAAGATGGTTTCAGGCCTCCTAGGGTATTGTGAGGACCTTGAGTTTGACTCTGAGAGAAGAGGACAATGGAGGGTTTGGGCAGAGAAATATCACCTGACTTTTATGTCAACAGGCTCCCTCTGGCAGCTGTGTTGAAAACGGGCTGAAGAGAGACTGGGTGGAGAGAAGGGAGATGGTAAGGAGGCCATTGCTCTGGTGAGGGCAGGGGATGAGGAGGCCTGGGGCCGTGGTCACAGCAGTGAATGAAGAAGGTGAGAAAAGGGTGAGCCCTTTGCTTGTCAGGCTTTGCTGACAAGTCGTGTGAATCATGGATGGCTCCATGGTTTTTGTTCTGAAAACTGGAAGCATATAAGGACCATTTTCTGAAAGAGGGAAGACTGCTGGAGAGAAATCTCAATGTTGAACATGTTGAGCTCGAGACGTCTGTTAGCTCCCACTGTGGAAAACTTTTTAAAGCTAAATATTTCTGTCTCTCCTAACAAGAAAATTCAGTGTCATAATGTTAACAAAGACTCTGCCTCTTTCCTTGGTCTTATCAAAGGTTCTGACCACGCAGGTCAGGTTAAGTCACTCTCCTACTTAAAACAACCCAATGGCTTGCCACTGAGTTTAGAATAAAAGCTAAATTCCTCACCACAATCTCCAAGACCCTCCCTACCTGTCCTGTCTGACCAACTTACCTTGTTAAACCCTCCTCTTTGTTCATTATACTACTTGTGTAGGGGTCCTATTTCTGCGTCTGGGACATGCCAAGATCATTTCCGTCTTAGGAACTTGCTGCTGTCTCTTCCTGGACTACCCTCCCCACTGTCTTTCTTCTGTACCGGAGACTGTGTGTGAGCGTTCAGATTGCAGCCCTCCTGCTCTCTCCTCAGAAAGCTCTTTCGTAATCATCCCCATCTTCTTAGCCTTCTCGTCCTCTGAAATTGCTCGTTCATTTATTTACATATTCATTGATTGTCTCCCCACTCCCTGACCCACAAGGTATCTTACCGGACCAGTTTCCCCTGGATTCTCAGCACCTGACACGGTGTCTGGCACACATTAGGCACTTAGTAATTATTTGTTAAATAGTTTAATAGACGTAGGAAGAAAAAGATGAGATGAGAAGAAAAAAATCCCACTCTCTGTTATAATCAAATATGTCATGTTGGCTACAAATTTTCCTCCATCGATGTGTGCCTTTTATGTTGTTGACCGTACAAATTGCAAAGTATTTCATGTAGGGTTTTGTATTAATAATGCAAAATCAATAGGTCAAACCATCTCCACTTTACATGTGAAAATGAGGCTCATACAGATAACTTCCTTGTGCTTACTGTGCTTTTAAGTGATAGTCTGATGTGACCTAGAACCCATGTCTCCTGACTCTGAATCCGGTGTTGTTTGGGTACACCATGGTGGTAGTTCTCTCTGATTCCACTGGCACTTAATACTGTCTCAAAAAGCAGCATGTAACCAAATGGGTCAGATAAATTAGAAGTGGTCTCAAATTTTGCCGACAAGTCTTTGTTGGTTTTATTTTTAAAACCAACATCAGATTTATTAATATCCTCTGGTTCTGGTATGTTTCAATAACTTTCTTTTTTTTTAATTTTATTGATTTATCTTTAGAGGGGAAGGGAAGGAGAGAGGGAGAGAAATATCAAAGTATGGTTGCCTCTCATGCGTCCCCTGCTGGGAACTGGCCTGCAACCCAGGCACGTGCCCTGCCTAGGAATCCAACTGCAGTTGTTTGGTTCGCAGGCCCATGCTCAATCCACTGAGCTACAGCAGCCAGGGCCCAATAACTTTCTTTTATTTAAATACATATTTCTCAGACTAACTACTGGCAATGTAACTGGGAATACAAGAAATCTCCCAGGGAATATGCTTCTTCTAAAAATTTTACCTTATTTTCCAGTCTTAAGAGGCTTTATGGTATCTGAGAAGCCTAAATTAATATGACTTTCAATATGTTCACCATCCATTATGCTTTCCACACAGCGTTCAGGGCAAGGTGAGGGATTGTGAACCGTTTCCACCTGGGACCTGGCAGAGCAGTGCAGAGGCGACCCACCGCACACTGACTCTTTCTGCGCGTCTGCTTCCTGTCAGTCTACCCGCGGGCAAGGATAGCGCGGGTTGAACGCGGGCAGTGCTTCAAGGGGGTGGGGAAGGGTTCTCCTTCCAGGGATTCAAGTCTTCCTAGAAGTCTGGAAAGTAGTATTTTTCTTTAGAATGATTTGCCTTTCCTTACATCACTTCCATAAACATTGTACACAAAACTATGTGTGTTGTTCTGACTGGTGTGACTTGGTTGGTTGGGTGTCATCCCTCAACGCAAAAGGTTGCTGGTTTGATTCCTTATTAGGGCACATACCTAGGCAGCGGGTTGTGGTGTGTAGGAGAGTCAGCCGATCGATGTTTCTCACATCAGTGTTTCTCTTCCTCTCTTTCTCTCTCCCTTCCCCTCTCTCTAAAACAGATAAAAACAAAACAAAACAAAACTGTGGATGTCGGGGGCAGTGTTCAGAGATGCAAAATGTCGCCAATAGAAAATGTTCTATTCTATGGGTATTATTTCTTAAGTACCTATTGATACCATTTTTATAAATGGATATTATTAACTCACAGACTGGCGGCTCTTGTTGAAATTCTGTCTTTTCTCCTCTCTGAGTTCATTCTGATCTCCAACTTAACTAAGTGAACATCTGTCTAGAACTGATGAAATGACTCTATTTGGTCCCAACCAACTCAGCCACAGAGACAGTCATACTTAGGAACCAAGCATCACAGATGTAAAAATTAACAAACTAACGTGTTTTAGAGGGAAAACCTCACAGGCTAATCCCTCTAAAGACACCCTTTACACAAGCTGAGAATTTAGGAGAGAAATAGGAAAAGAGAATAATTACTAGAATGAGAACTTATTATGAAAACAGTCCATAAACTGAAAGTAGGGAGCTTTCTTTGAGAATGAGTCTGAATATAACGTGCCAGAGGCTCCCCCCGAGTGTCCTGCCTGCTCCCTCTGTGCTGCCATAAAAGGGCAGACTTGGACCCAACATGTCACCTCACATTTTGTGCCCCTGCAGAAGTCCTATCATCCAGAGGTTTGCAAGTGTTTTTACACATGCAAATTAACCAGCTACATCATCACTTCTCTCTGTGGAGATGGTTCATTTAAGCGACACAGAAATTTACCTAAATGTCTCCTATTTAAGGTCACCTGAGAGTGCTTTTGTAGAATCTGGCAATGGATGTTCAAGGTGTAAAATGATGTTGCAACTTCACTGTGGATCCAAACTCATTGCATCTTTTGACAAGTACCACTGGGGGGAGGGACAAATCATCTTCAATCTTCATAGCAAGGCCTCTACCCGCTGGTCTTTCCTCAGCCTTGCCAGATGCCCACATACTGGAAACCTAGAGTTCAGCCTTCCCCTTTCCTATCTCGTCTGCCTCTACAGCTGAGTGAGGACAGAACATTACGTTTTAAATACTTTTAAAGAGTCCCTTTGATTAAATAAGTAGTTGGCCATATTTTCTTTTGTTCCCACAAACTCTTCTGTTAATCCAGTGAACAAATATTTTTAAACACTTATTTTTATTGAATTTATTGGTGTTGCACTGGTCAATAAAATTATATAGGTTTCAAGTGTACAGTTCTACGGTATCATCTGCACATGCATTGTGCACTTACCGTCCAAAGCCTAGTCTCCTTCGGTCACCATTTATCCCTATTTTACCCTCTTCCACCTGCCCCCAACCCCCTTTCTGTCCGATAATCCCCATACCATTATCTGTGTCCATGAGGGTTTTTTTCCTTTTTTTGCTTAATCCCTTCGCCTATTTTACCCAGCCCCCCATACCTCTCACAGCTGTCAGTCTATTCTATGAGTCTGTTTTGTTTGTTTATTTTGTTCATTAGGTTCCACATATAAGTGAAGTTGTATGGTATTTGTTTGAGTAGTATTCCATTGTATAAATGTACCACTCATCTACTGATGGACACTTGGGCTGCTTCCAAATCTTGGCTATTGTAAATAGTGCTGCTATGAACAGAGGGGTGCTTATATTCTGTTAGCGCACCTGTTAAGTTGTATAGAGCAGAGCCTTAGGCATTCTCAAGGGTGGGGCAACCCACGTTACCACTTTATGGCTCTGCGTGTGGGAGAGGGGTTGGAGAGGGGACAATGCTGCTGTCTGGCTGCTGCAGGCTTTCTTGGCACTCACCCTGTCTCCAGTCACTTCACCCCCTTTCCCTATGTGACTGGTGCACCTCTAGGTGCTGCCCCGGTGGTGGTTCCCAAGGCTGGTGGGTTTGCATACAATGCAGGACCAATCGGCCCTTTAAACAGATTCTCTCAAGAGACTGGCAGTTTCTTCTGCCACCTCAACCCTCAACCCTCAACAGCCAGAAGTTATGGGGCTTTATTTACCAGTGCTGGAACCCTGGGCTGCCCCAACTGGCCTTGGACTGTTTACTGCCAAGGTATCCCTCCCAATTTTTATCTACCACACATGAATATGGGACTGCCTTTTCCCTCTTGCCACTGCTGCTGCAGCCTTGCCACCACCATACCACGTCTTCTCCAGCCCAGCTCCCCATCTTTGTCCCTCCTATCTGTCTGGATGAAAATGGTGTCTTTAAATCCTTGGTTGCTGGACTTGCATACAGTCTAATTTTCTGAACTTGCATATAGTTCTGGGTGTTTTTTGCTTTGAGGTTAGTTATAATCCTTCTTATGGTTGTTCAAGGAGGTGAACAGTGTCATTCTATGCCTCCATTTTGACTGGAAGTTCCATCATGCTGTTTTGATTACTGTAGCCTTGTAGTATAGTCTGATATCAGGTTACATGATACCTCCAACTTTGTTGTTCTTTTTCAAGATAGTTGTGACTATTTGGGATCCTTTGTGGTTTCATAAAAAATTTTGGATTATTTGTTCTAGTTCTGTGAAATACACCATTTGTAATTTGATAGGAATTGCATTAAATCTATAGATTGCTTTAGGTAGTATAAACATTTTAATGATGTTAATTCTTCCTATCCATGAACATGGTATATGCTTCCATTTATTTGTATTTTCTTCAGTGTCTAAAAATTTTCTGAGTACAAGTATTTTACCTTCTTTGTTATATTTATTCCTAGATGTTTTATCTTTTTAATGCAATTGTATATGGGTTTTTTTAGTTTCTTTTTTCTTAATATTTCATCATTGGTGTATAAAAATGCAACCAATTTCTCAATATTTATTTTGTATCCTGCCACTTTACTGAATTCATTTATCAGTTTTAGTTGTTTTCTGGTGGAATCTTTAGGGTTCTGTATACATCTCTGTATATATAGGGTTCTGCAGATATATCATGTTGTCTGCATATCATGGCAATTTTACTTCTTCCTTTCCATTTTGGATGCTTTTTATTTCTTTATCTTGTCTGATTGCTGTGGCTAAAACTTCAGTACTATGTTGAATAAGGGTGATAAAAGTGAACATCTCTGTCTTGTTCCTGATCTTAAGGGAAATGCTTTTAGTTTTTCCCCTGTTGAGTTTGATATTTGTCATATATGGCCTTTATTATGTTGAAAAATGTTCCCCAACTCCAATTTTGCTGAGAGTTTTTAAAAAATCATAAATGGTGCTGGATTTTGTCAAAAGCTTTTTCTGCATCTATTGGTATGATCATATGTGATTTTTATTTTATGTAGTATATTACATTAATTGATTTGTGGATATCATACCAACCTTGAATTAATTCTAGGAATAAATTCAGCTTCATAATGGTATATAATTTTTTAATATATTGCTGAATTTGGCTTGCTAATATTTCATCGAGGATTTTTGCACCTATATTCATTAGGGATATTAGACTATAATTTTCTTTCTTTGTTATATCTTTTACTGATGTTGGAGTTAGAATAACGCTGACCTTGTAAAATGAGCTTAAGAATCTTCCCTCCTGTTGATTGTTTTGTGGAAATTTTGAGAAGGATAGGTGTCACTTCTTTGTATGTTTGGTAAAATTCACCTGTGAAGCCATCTGGTTCAGGACTGTTTTCTCTTTTCATTAAATTTATTGGGGTGACAGCAGTTAATAAGATTATATAGATTTCAAGTTTACATTTCTGTGATACATGATCTTCATATTGCATTCTGTGCCCACCACTCAAAGTCAAATCATCTTCCATCACCATATATTTGACCCCCTTTACCCTTTACTACCCCCACTATCCTCTTCCCTCTGGTAACCGCCATGCTGTTTTCTGTGTCTTTGAATTCATGTTTATTTGTTTTCCTTGTTTGTTAATTTGTTGGTTTCATTTTTATATACCACATGTGAGTGAAATCACATGGTTCTTAACTTTTTCTGTCTGACTCATTCTGCTTAGCATGATATTTTCAAGGTCCATCCATGTTTTTGCAAATGGCAGTATTTCATCTTTTCTTATGACTGAATAATATTCTATGTATATATGTACCAGAGGGCATTTGTTTATTGGGAGTTCTTTGATTACTGCCTTGATCTTGTTACTTGTAATTGGTCTGTTTAGATTTTTCTTCTTGATTCAGTTTGGAAGATTGTATGTTCTGAGAATTTATCTATTTCTTCCAGATTGTCCAATTTGTTGGCATATAGTTGTTGGTAATATTTTCTTATAATCCTTTCTATTTCCATGGTGTTTGTTGTTACTTCTTCTCTTTCATTTATGATTTTATTTATTTGGGCCTTCTCTTCTTTTCTTGATGAGTCTGGTTAAAGGTTTTTCAATCTTGTTTATCTTTTCAAAGAACAAGCTCTTGATTTTATCAATCTTTTGTATTTTTTAAAGATTCTATTTAGTTTATTTCCATTTTGATTTTTATTATTTCTTTCCTTCTACTACTTTGGGCTTTGTTTGTTATTTTCCTCATTTCCTTTAGGTGTAAGGCCAGATTGTTCCTTTAGGTGCAAGGTTTCTTGTTTCTTGAGGTGGACTGAAATGCTATGAATTTCCCTTTTAGAATTGCTTTCACTGTATTCCATAGGTTTTGGGTTGTTGCGTTTTCATTTTCATTTGTCTCAAGGTATCTTTTGATTCTTCTTTTACCTTATTGTTAATCCACTTGTTATTTAGTAACATGTCATTTAGCCTCAATGTGTTTTTCAAGTTTTTTTTTTTTTGGTAATTGATTTCTAGTTTCATACCATTGTGGTTGAAGATGTTTGGTATGATTTCAGTCTTCTTAAATTTTTGAGACATGTCCTACCTAACATGTGACCTATCCTAGAAAATGTTCCATATGCAGTTTAAAGGAATGTGTATTCTGCAGCTTTTGGGTGAAATGCTCTGAAAATATCAGTTAAATTTATCTGACGTAGTGTGTTCTTTAAGGCTGATGTTTCCTTGTAGATTTCTGTCTGAAAGATCTATCTATTGATGTCAGTGGGGTGTTGAAATCCCTTACTGTGACTGCTCTCTCACTTTATGTCTGTCAAAATTTGCTTATATACTTAGGTGCTACTATGTTGGGTCTATAAAAGTTTACAAGAGTTATATCCTCTTGTTTTATTGATCCCTTTATTATTATGCAATGTTATTCTTTGTCTCTTATTATAGATTTTGCTTTAAAGTCTATTTTGTTGATATAAATATCATTACTCCAGAGTTTAAAAAATTTCCATATGCATGAAATATCTTTATTCACCCTTTACTTTCAGTCTGTTTGTGCTTTTCATTCTGAGGTGAGTCTCTTGTAGACTGCATATATGGAGGTCTTGTTTTCTTATCCATTTAGCCACTCTATCTTTTGACTGGAGACTTTAATCCATTTACATTTCAGTAATTATTAATAGGTATGTATTTATTGCCATTTTTTCTTGATAATTATATCCCTTTCTCTCTCTCTTTTTCTTTCTCTCTCTTAAAAAAGACCCTTTAACATTTTTCCTGTAATGCTGGTTTGGTGCCTTTTAGCTTTTTCTGCCTAGATAAATCTTTATTTCATATTTGATTTTAAATGATAGCCTGGCTGGATAAAGTAGTCTAGGTTGTAGATCCTTGCTTTTTATCACTTTAAATATTTTATGCCGATCTCTTCTGGCCTGAAATATCTCTGTTGAGAAATCAGTTGACAGTCTAATGGGAGCTCCCTTGTAGTTAACTCTCTTTCTTTTGCTGCTTTTAAGATTCTCTCTTTGTCTTTGACCTTTGCCATTTTAATTATAATATGTCTTATTGTGGGCCTCTTTAGGTTCATCTTATTTGGGAGTCTCTGTTCTTCCCAGACTTGTGTGTCTTTTTCCTTCGCTAGGTTAGGGAAGTTTTTAGTCATTATTTCTTCAAATAGGTTCTTAATCCCTTGCTCTTTATTTTCTCCTTATGGTACCCCTATAATGTGGATGTTATTATGCTTGACATTATCCCTGAGGTCCCTTAAACTATCCTCACTTAAAAGTTTTTAAATTTTCTTTTTGCTGATTCAATTGGGTTTTTTTTTGTTACCTCGTCTTCCAAATTGTTGATTCAGCCCTCTGCTTCATCTAACCTGCTGTTGGTTTCTTTTAAAGTGTTCTTCATCTCAGATATTTTCTTCTTCATTTCTGACTGGTTTCTTTTTTTGTGGTTTTTATGTCTTTTTTAATGCTTGCTATCTCTTTGTTTAAATTCTCACTGAGTTTATATATTTTTCCACTAACTTTCTTGAACACCCTTATAACCATTGTTTTGAACTTTGAATCTGGTAGATTGCTTCCCTCCATTTCATCTAATTATTTTTCTGAGGATTACTTCTGTTCTTTTATTTGGGCATATTTCTTTGTCATCTCATTTTGGCTGCCTCTCTGTGTTTGTTTCTGTGTATTAGGTAGATCTGCTGTGTCTCTCAGTCTTGGTATAGTGGCCTTATATACTTGGTGTCTTGTGAGGCAGTAGTGACACAGTCTTTCTGATCACTCGAGCTAGATAACTCCAGCAATGTCCCTGTGTGGGTTTGGTGAGTGAGCCTTCCTGTTGTAATTGAGTCCTTATTGCTTCTGGCCTCACCATGGGTGAGGTTGACCCTCAGGCTGACTGACTGTGAGGAAAGACCCTGACCACAATGTATGAACTGCTGTGTGAGGGCTGACCCCATGAAGTGAAATTTGCCTCAGCAAGGTCTGGTGCCTTTCAAGATCTCCCTTTGGGAGTGCCACTTGTGGAGCTAATTGGGTGATGCTCTGATGTGGTCTGAAGCTCACCACCAGGTGTTTTGGTTCTAGGGCTTCTTGGGAGAGACTCCGATGCATCGTTTTGTGAAAGCTGCCAGGTTTTTATCCAATTTCTTTTAAGCATCTATCATAATGGTGATCTGGCAATATTTTGTTTAGCATTTTATATAATAAATATTACACATATTTATTTATAAATGTGCAATATATTATTATAATATAAATAACATTTAATATACTATTATATATAATACATTATAAATTATATATAGTATATTATTATATATTATATACTGTGAGATTTGTGTAGATTCTTTTTTGGAGACTGTTAATAGTATCTTTGTCAGATTTTTATTTCAGGTTAGACACCATCTAATAAACTTATATCAGGTAGGTTGGTGGGTGGTAGTCACAGGTCTTCCTTTTCAGCCACATTTGATGAAAAATTTCATCTGCAGCTCAGAAGATGATCTAGTGTGACTGTTTACCAAATGTGCAGGAATATGGAATTTGAATGTAGGTAAAATATATTCTGTGATTAATATATTGAAAAAATTTAAGCAAAAAAAGTAAGCATGACAGTCTAGGATATTTTGATCTATGGCTTAATAACACCTAGGAAAAAATGGATGTGAATTTTAGTTTTCAATCCATCATTAAAAAAGTCTGATGTAGCTGTCTAAGCACCAGAAGCAGTTTCAGCCTCTATTTCTTGATACGTGGTATTTAGAATCGAAGGACTAGATCTCCTCTTCTTGGATCTGATTTAACCAATCTGGAGTATGACTTCAAGTTCTGAGGGCTACACTTTGGTGATGAAATGGAAAAATATTTTTATAAAAGGGTAATTTTTGGAAAATGTGCACGTAATTATAAAAAGCAGTAAGTAAACACAGTGTAGAGCTCATTAGAGTGAAGATTCATAAAGCAAGGTCCAAGACACTTTATCTGGTATTGTATCATGGGGAGAAACTAGCTCCTTTTTACTAGAAACTTGAGAAAGAAATTCCGTAGTGATGTGTTATTGGTAAAGGGTTCAGGTGAAGAAAGAATAACATCATGATGCAAAGAATTCCCACTCTGTTAGACCTGATTCGGACACTTTATTAAGCTATTTTACTGGATTAAAATTTGCTTAATGTGATTGTGATGTCCTATCTTTTAATTTAGTTTCCGTAAGTGCATAATAAACTCTCAAGGAATAATCTTCAGCACTAAGAAATCTTGTTGAAAGTACAATATTCTTTTGCTGACAAACTCTTTGGTGGAAATTAGATGGGCTGTTTGTTTTCTTTTTTTGTTTGGCGTCAAGCAACAATGTGGATGTTGCCCCGACGTCTTTCCCCCACTTCCTCACATTGTCCAGATTTCTGTTCAGGAGACTGGCTTAAAAATAGGAGCCTATCCATATGGCTAGAAATGTTTTGAATTTACAGCTTAAGGCTAAATTTGGTGGGAGAGATTTAAAATAATATTCTTGGCAGTAGAGCCCAAGCGGTAATCAGGACTATGTTTTTGCACCAAATCCACTTGGTGCACCAAGTCCACTTAAAGTTGTACTTGCACTTAATTAGAAACTTGAAAATGCCTGACTAATGGAAAGTATGGAAAATGCCATAAAATGGCAAAATGAAATATCAGAAAGAAAAGATCCTGCTAAAGAAATATTTTGTTAATTCACAACTTTAATATTTACCTAGTCACCTTATACAAAAGGAAAAATTCTAGAGACTGCTCTCATCTTTGGGACTTCCAAGTGTATCCTAAATATTGCTTTCCAATAAATCACAGTTATGCCTAAACAAATGGAGTCAGATGGTGGGACAAATTATACAAGCTGGTGCTATCTACTTATTCTTGACACAAATCCTTTGAAATTAGACTCCAGTGGCCGTTTAAATACAGAAATGTGAAAAAAGGGAAGCCAAAAGTCTGAGAAGTTGTGTGAAGGGGGAACAGTTTTTGTCATGGTGATTTTCCTTCTCCCTACTTCCTAATCTACACCCACATACTCTGTCCTAGATACCGCTCAGAATTCCTAAACCCTGTATAATTGGAAGCCGACTGGTAAAAGTCAGGGCCTTTCAGAAGTTGGGTTCATCCTCTCAGGCATACTTCTCCTGAGGCTAAGAGAAAAGTATAAAATATATAACCTTTCACCCCAAAGCAGTTAGCTTGGTTAGCAGCATTAAATTAAAGTGAGGAAAAGCAAATCCTAATCTCTGGCACTGAAGTAGGCAATTAGTTTTGGTTGTGAAATTCAGTGAAGAACATTTTAATGTTTGAAGATCCTCAAAGATGGCTGTACTTACGACTCTCCCTAACACTTCAATGGGCTGACACGTTTCCTGCTTTAATTTTAGCCAAGACTCGGTTCCTTAATTCAGAAAGAAAAATTAGACAGGAGCACTTACTGCTTATATTGTCTTATGTTGCAGTCCTCCCTTTTTCCCTGGAAGAGAGAAGGACCGGAGCTATCAATCCTACTTTTAGTCGTGAGACCAGAATGCTGGAGCTGCCTGCCCCCACTCCATCTTACTCAGTAATTAAAAAGTTATTATAGAAATATTCAAAGTTATGTTGGAGTTGAGAGAACTATGTAATTAACCCCCATGTATCCCACACTCAGCTTTAATAATTACCAATACTTTTAGGCAGTTTTCTGATTAGAAAATAGAACGCCCTGAAAGCTTCCATTCATGATTTGTAGTCAGCTTTTGTGTTTCAAATTTTGGTTCTTGGAACTTTGAATACAGCAATTAAAGGAAGGATTTGAGTGAGGAATTTAGTGTTTAATAGTAATTTAAGTCCGTCTCTTTCGGCTCTCCCCCGTCTCAGGGAAAGCTGCTTGTTGTAGGGTAGTAGGCGGAATTTGGAGGTCTTGCTTGTAGCTCACAGCAGTTTTTCATAGAACTGATCATTGTCCGGATTTCTGTGCAGGAGACTGGCTTAAAAACGAAGATGGAGGAAGTACGGGCATCTAGCCTGTTCTCACTCCGCCTCATTGCTGTTTTCTAAATGGGCAGTAGTTTCCTGGTCACGCTCTGAATAGTATTTCAGTACTTTTCTCTCCCTTCCACTTCGCAAGTCCTGTTTGGAAATAAGCTGTCCATCTTTGTGAGTTTCTGGTGTTTGATGTTGACTGGCTCCTGACCTCCTTTCTCACCCAGAACGTTAAGAGCCGCTTGCAAAACACTCCCAGGAGGGCCTCCCAGGGAAAGAGAAGCCGCTGACCCACGAAAAGTGGAACGGAGGACCCTGAGCCTTGCGCTCTCCCACTTTGGTGCATCGCAAAAGCAAGAGTCGGGGGAAGGTTGAGGGAGGTTACTGTTCCCCAGCTCGCCCCTTTCTGGATGCTTTTTTTGAAACCTTGGTGGCTCCTGGGATTATTCTGAGGCGCGGGAGAGACTTTAACCCGCGGCGGAGAGGTTGGGAATCACGTAAGGAATGCGCCGAAGCACCAGGTTTGGGGTTGCTATTTCCTTAAGCCTTGAAGGGCTGGTCGTTCACGGTCAAGGTTGCGCCTCTCACCATCTCCGCCCTGTGGTTCCTCTCGGAGTTCCTCCCTCTTCCGCGGGCACTTAGCAGGGCGGTGGGTCCGAGCGCGGGGGACTAGACACTCAGCTCTCCCAACAGTTGGTGAGAGAAGCTCAGGGGCGCTCAGCCCTAATTACAAGCAGTCCTCAGGCAGAGGCCGTGGAGGCTAAGCCCCTGGCGTCCTCGGGGCGCTGTTCTGGGTAGCACCCATTAAGGGAAGATGTGTTAGGTTCTCGGAGCGTCTTCCTTGCCCGCCCAGAGCCCCGCTGCCCGGGCTCGGGGCGAGATCCCAGCCGGCAGGGAACGGAGAGCGCGCTTCCCGACCCCGGCCGTTCGCCTCGTCCCTGCACCCCTAGGCGGCGCTGCGCTCCTCCGCACCCGGCCGGCTCCGCTTCCCCAGACGGCTGCCAAGCTTCCAGCCCAGCAAGTCTAGCTCCCCGCCGGCCAGTGCGGGCCAATCCCGGGATTCGGAAAGCGGAACCACTAGCCGGCGGCGGCGGCCGGCAGGCTCCTGTTCTTTACCACGGCTCGTGCTTTCTGGGAGTCCGGAGCATGGTCCCGGGTCGCCGCCGGTGGAGCAAGGTTGGCAGCAGGGAGGATGGTGGGCTGGAGGGTGGCGGTTCTCTGTTTCTGGGTCTCCTGCGGCTCTGCCTCGGGACAGCTCGAATACTCAGTGTTGGAGGAGACTCAGCGGGGCGTAGCCGTCGGCAACCTTACCGCGGACTTGAGGCTGTCCGCAGCAGCTCTGTCCTTGCGGAACTTTCGCTTCTTTTCCAGCCACAAGGAGCTCTACTTCGGGGTGGATCTGGCCAGCGGTAGCTTGGTTGTCCTGGAGCCGGCGGACCGCGAGCGTCTGTGCGGGGCCAAAGCTACTTGCATCTTGACCTACGAGCTGGTGCTCCAGGACCCGCTGGAGCTGCACAAGGTTCGCGTTCACGTCCTGGATGTCAATGACAACTCACCTGTCTTCCCTGCTGGCGACGTGCAGCTGCTCATCCCCGAGTTCCTGACGGCCGGGGCGCGCTTTACTCTCCCTAGTGCCCAAGATGCCGACGAGGGAAGCAACGGGGTGCTAAGCTACAGCCTGAGCCCCAGCCAGCACTTTCGCCTGGACATGGGGTCGCGGGTCGACGGCAGCGAATACCCAGAGCTGGTTTTGGTGAAAGCTCTGGATCGTGAGGAACGCGCCACCTACCGGCTGGTGCTCACCGCTCAGGACCGCGGGCGGCCAGCGCGCTCCGGAGACGCACAGGTCACCATCACTGTGGTGGACACGAACGACAATGCCCCTGTATTTGAGCGCACAGTATACCACACCAAGGTGCCAGAGACTGTACCCAATGGGACTGTGTTATTCCGAGTTCAGGCCTCGGACCCGGATGAGGGCTCCAATGGGGACATCCGGTACTCCTTAAGCAATAGCACGCAAGCAAAGCTTCGACACCACTTTCACGTTCACCCCAGAAATGGGGAGGTGAGGGTAGCTGCTTTACTAGGTCCTCCTGAAACGCTGTTGGAAGCATACATCGAGGCGAGGGATGAAGGCGCCTTCGGTCTAGCTAGCACCGCCAAACTGCTGGTGGAAGTGACTGACGTGAACGATCATGCCCCTGAGGTGAACCTGCTGACTCTCTCCAGTCCAGTTTCAGAGGACACCGCCCCTGGCACAGTGATTGCCCTCCTTAGTGTAAGGGATGAGGACCTTGGTCCCAATGGTAAGGTCACTTGTAGCATGTCCAGTGGAGGCCCTTTTAAGCTGAAGGCTTCTTTCGACGATTACTACAGTTTGCTGACCGATGGGCCACTGGACCGGGAGCAGGTCAGCGAATACCAGGTCCTGATCGAGGCCTCGGATGGTGGCTCGCCACCACTTAGCACCCGCAGGACACTGACTGTATCAGTTGCTGATGTGAATGACAATACACCAAGCTTTCCTCAAGCAGAACAAGAACTTTTTGTGGCTGAAAACAATGGCCCTGGAGCCTCTCTAGGCCGTGTATTTGCCCAGGACCCAGACCTGGGGAAGAATGGCCTTGTCTTCTATAAACTGTTGGATGTTACCTCTGGAGGGCAGACAGCCTCTAGCTTGGTGGCAGTAGAATCATCCAGTGGGGCTATCACTGCCAAAACTTCCTTTGACTTTGAGCACCTCAAGGGCTTTCGCTTTCAAGTGGAAGCCCGAGATGGTGGCATTCCTCCCAGAAGTGCATCAGTGACTGTGAATGTGTTCGTGGTAGATAGGAACGACAATGCTCCAGTCATCTTGTTTCCCTTGACCAACAACGGCACGGTCCCAGTGGAAATTGTGCCCCGCTCTGCCCGAGCTGGACACTTGGTCACAAAAGTAGTAGCAGAGGATGCAGACAGCGGCTCCAATGCCTGGCTTTCCTACCACATCTCTCAGACTTCTGACTCTAGCCTTTTCCGAATTTCAGCTAATATGGGAGAGCTCCATACGGCTCGCTTAGTTCTTCCCACGGATGCTGTCAGACAGAGGGTGGTGGTAGTGGTTCAGGATCACGGAGACCCACCACTCTCCTCCTCTGTCATGCTGGGCGTGCTGTTGAGCAACTCTGCCCCTCAGGTCCTTCCAGACTTTGAAGATGCCTGGGAAACAGGAGGGTACCTCTCTGCCCAGAACCTCTATTTAGTCATTGCTCTGACCTGTATTTCTTTTTTATTTCTGGGGTGCTTACTTTTCTTTGTGTGCATCAAGTTGAGCCAGAGCCCAGGTTGCTGTTCTCAGAGCTGCTGGCGCTCTCCAGAGGAGCTGAGGTATGGAAGGAAAATGGCTTCGCATCCTTGCATGACGTCAACTACAATAGATGTCACTACGGTCGAGAGACTTTCTCAGACCTATCTCTACCGGGCCTCCCTGGGACTTGGTTCTGGTCATAACAGTTTGCTGTGGCGTGGGGAGTGCAATGCTGCCGACCGGAGGAACCTGGCCACTGGGGTAGGACTGGATTTGCCAATATCCTGTATTCAGATTCGGAACAGGAAAGATCACGCAAATGTCAATGCCATGGTAAGCAAACTTTATGGGATTTGATTGCCTTGACCAGGAGATGGCTGCCAGGTGTTTAAAAATGTTTCTTAGGTGATCCTTTCGCAACATTTAATTCATTGAGTTGAACACTCCTGCTTAGCAGACCCTTTACTAGAATTCTGGGAGTGTATAAGAGTATTAAAAGATTGTTCTTGGACTGACGGACATTATAGTTTATTTTTTAGAAACAAGGGTAAGGCCCTGGCTGGGTGGCTATGTTGGTTGGAGCGTTGCCCCCGTACATCAAAAGTTTGCGAGTTTGATTCCTGGTCAGGGCACGTACCTACATTGTGGGGTTGATCCCCAGTTGAGGTGCATACAGGAGACAACTGATAGATGTTTCTCCCATCGATGTATCTTTCTCTCTCTCCCCCTTCCTCTCTCTCTGAAATCAATAAACAAATCCTTGGATGAGGATTAAAATAAAACAGAGTAGAAATAAGGGTAAGAAATTCATACCTGTTAAAGAACAATAAAAGTAATATAAAGGTCTAAAGTAAAAATAATAAAGCACAAAAATTTTTGGTACAGGTAATAAATGAACCAAAATGTCTTTAAATAACTCCTTTTAGGAATTTTTTTAAAGGAATTATTTTTATTTTTTAAATGTTTTGACTTTCAGGGATTTTAAAAAATATTTAATTTATTTATTTTTAGAGAGGGGGAAAGGAGGGAGAAAGAAAGGTAGAGAAATATCAATGTGTAGTTGCCTCTCATACATCCCACACTGGGGACCTGACCCACAACCCAGGCATGTGCCCTGACTGGAAATCAAACCGGTGACTGTTTTGTTTACAGGCCGGTGCTCAATCCACTGACCCACACCAGCCAGGGCTACAGGAATTACTTAAAGCAAATATTCCTTCATTCAAAAAATATTTTTAGTAACAGGTATATGTGTAAGACATTGTGATACCAAAAGTGGGAATGAAAGTATGTGAGTCTTTGCATAATACAAGCTTAAATTAATATCATGCATAGTAAGACATTTACTCAGACTTTACAATACATGAGTAAAAATGATGAAAACCTAAAAAATGTAAAAATAAATCACAATGGATGTTCAAAGAAGGGAGAGAGAGGACACAAGAGGACATGTAGGCATGGAGGAGGGACTCAGATGGCATTTGAATTGGATCTTGAATGATATACCACTTAAAATGCAGCATAGGCTGTACTTTACATAAATATCATTTAGGCAAAGTAGTCTTTTTTTAAATATATTTTCTTGATTATGCCATTACAGTTGTCCCATTTTGCCCCCTTCATTCCCCTCCACCCTGCACACCTCCCTCCCACCCACACTCCCCCTCTTTAGTTTATGTCCATGTATCATAAGCCCTTTAGCTTCTACATTTCCCACACTACTCTTGCCCTCTCCCTATCTATTTTCTCCCCACCATCTATGCTACTTATTCTTTGTACCTCTTCCCCTACCTCCTTGCACTCCACTGTTGCTAACCTTCCACATGATCTCCATTTCTGTGGCTCCACTCCTGTTTTAGCTGTCCACTTAGTCTGCTATTGTTTTAGGTGTGGACGTTAATAACTGTGAGTCTGCTGTCCTTTCACTGTTCATATTTTTTATCTTCTTTTTCTTAGGTAAGTCCCTTTAACATTTCATATAGTAAGGGCTTGGTGATGATGAACTCCTTGAACTTGACCTTATCTGAGAAGTGCTTTATCTGCCCTTCCATTCTATATGATAGCTTTGCTGGATAGAGCAGTCTTGGATGCAGGTCCTTGCTTTATGACTTGGAATACTTCTTTCCAGCCCCTTCCTGCCTGTAAGGTCTCTTTTGAGAAATCAGCTGACAGTCTGATGGGAGCTCCTTTACAGGTGACTGTCCCCTTATCTCTTGCTGCTTCTAGAATTCTCTCCTTCATTTTAATCTTGGCTAATGTAATTATGATGTGCCTTGGTGTGTTCTTCCTTGGAATCACCTTCTTTGGGACTCTCTGAGCTTCCTGGACTTCCTGGAAGTCTGTTTCCTTTGCCTGATTGGGGAAGTTCTCCTTTATTATTTGTTCAAATAAGTTTTCCACTTGTTGCTCTTCCTGTTCCCCCTCTGGTACTCCTATAATTTGGATGTTAGAACATTTAAAGATGTCCTGGAGGTTCCTAAGCCTCTCCTCATTTTTTGGAATTCTTGTTTCTTCATTCTTTTCTGTTTGGTTGTTTCTTTCTTCCTTCCGGTCCACTCCATTAATTTGAGTCTCAGTTTTCTTCCCATCGCTACTGGTTCCCTGTGCATTTTCCTTCATTTCACTTACTGTAGCCTTCATTTTTTCATCTAATTTGCAACCCAAATCAATCAATTCTGTGAGCATCCTGATCCCCAGTGCTTTGAACTGTGCATCTGATAGGTTGGCTATCTCTTGGTCACTTAAAAGTATTGGCTCTGGGGCTCTGAGGTTTTCTTCTATTTGAGTCATTTTTGGTCAGGTGGCATCCATCTGGTTGAATGGATGTCGGATTTCCATAGTTCATTTTTCTCTCTGTTTTGGTTGTGTTGTTGTTTGTAAATATTTGTTGTCCTTAATCTTAGCTGTGGGAGGAGGCACTGTGTTTCCATCTATGCCTCCATCTTGGCTGGAAGTTCAGAAGCCAATATATTTAGAAATAAGTAAATACCATATTTGAAAGTAAAGCATCTAATAAAAGTTAAATTATTCAAATACTTCAATTTATCCATAGTGGCCTTGGCATTTCAAAACTTTTTGGATGGCCCTGAACAGTGTGGCTCAGTTAGCTGGGCACCATTCTGTGAAGCAAAAGGTCTTTGGTTCAATTCCTGGTATAAAGAAATTATGATATATAAAGACATGGGTAAAATAAATTTTATAAATCTGGAGTATTTGTAATTCACACAAGCATTTATTATTTACTTTTTTCCTATTCAATTGCTTATTGATCCAACCTTGATTCTTTAGAAAAAAAATCTTTGTCATTGAATGCCTTAATAACAATTACAGAATTTTAGAGATAAAAGCCTTATTGCTCAAATTTTATACAACAAAAGCCCTTTGAAAAGGGTATCATTTCATAATAATTTTAACTGTGTGCCTGAGTCATACAGTCATGTTGATGCATGTGTTTATATTTTGTTCATATTCTAAGCTCTTCTGTCATGTTTTAGTTTACAGTGCATTTTAACACAGTTTACAGTACTAAAATCTATCGGTTTAAGGAACTTAGAAAAACATTCACATCCATCTCTCTCCTGTTGATAATATTTGACAGGTATATTAAAAACTGGTTCACTGGGCAGCAACCAGACAGCACGTGTCTCGTGTCGATTTTTCCTCTTAAGATTTTTGGTGGACACCATCAGTTTGTTCTTTATTTCCATGTCTCTGGTTATGTTTTGCTTGCTTGTTTTGTTGATTAGGTCCCACTTATAGGTGAGATCATACATTATTTGTCTTTCACCTTCTGGCTTATTTCTAGAGGGGAGCAGGGAGGGGGAGAATGGGGGA
>PVKM010023076.1:0-21401 GCA_004027735.1 Carollia perspicillata | reverse complement strand
TTTTATTGATTATGCCATTACAGTTGTCCCATTTCCCCTCCTTCATTCCCCTCCACCCTACACACCCCCTCCCACCCACATTCCCCTGCTTTAGTTCATGTCCATGTCTCATAAGTTCTTTAGCTTCTACATTTCCCACACTACTCTCGCCCTCTCCCTGTCTATGCTACTTATTCTCTGTACCTTCTCCCTACCCTCTCCTCCCACTCGCCTGTTGCTAACCTTTCATGTGATCTCCATTTCTGTGGCTCCACTCCTGTTTTAGGTGTCCACTTAGTCTGCTTTTGTTTTAGGTGTTGTTGTTAATAACTGTGAGTTTGGTGTCCTTTCACTGTTCATATTTTTTATCTTCTTTTTCTTAGATAAGTCCCTTTAACATTTCATATAATAAGGGCTTGGTGATGATGAACTGTTTTAACTTGACCTTATCTGGGAAGCACTTTATCTGACCTTCCATTCTAAATGAAAGTTTTGCTGGATAGAGCAATCTTGGCTGTAGGTCCTTGCCTTTCATGACTTGGAATACTTCTTTCCAGCCCCGTCTTGCCTGTAAGGTCTCTTTTGAGAAATCAGCTGACAGTCTGATGGGAACTCCTTTGTAGGTGACTGTCCCCTTATCTCTTGCTGCTTCTAGAATTCTCTCCTTCATTTTAATCTTGGCTAATGTAATGATGATGTGCCTTGGTGTGTTCCTCCTTGGGTCCACCTTCTTTGGGACTCTCTGAGCTTCCCGGACTTCCTGGAAGTCTATTTCTTTTGCCAGACTGGGGAAGTTCTCCTTTATTTTTTGTTCAAATAAGTTTTTCACTTGTTGATCTTCCTCTTCCCCTTCTGGTACCCCTATGATTCAGATGCTGGAATATTTAAAGATGTCCTGGAGGCTCCTAAGCCTCTCCTCATTTTTAAAAAATTCTTGTTTGTTCATTCTTTTCTGTTTGGTTGTTTCTTTCTTCCTTCTCTTCCACTCCACTGATTTGAGTCCCAGTTTTCTTCCCATCACTATTGGTTCCCTGTGCATTTTCCTTCATTTCACTTATCAACACCTTCATTTGTTCATCTAATTTGCAACCAAAATCAACCAATTCTGTGAGCATCCTGATTATCAGTGCTTTGAACTATGCATCTGATAGGTTGGCTATCTCTTCCTTACTTAGTTGTATTTTTTCTGGAGCTTTGATCTGTTCTTTCATTTGGACCATTTTTTTGTCTTGATGCACCTGTTATGTATGAGGGGCGGAGCCTTAGGTGTTGACCAGGGTGGAGCAACCCACCTTGCTATGTTGTGATGCTGTATGTCGGGGAAGGGTCCAAGTTGGAACAATGGCACTTGCTCTGTTGTCTGCCAGATTTCAGTCCCTTCCACTGCTTCCCCCAAGCAAATTGGATTTTTCTGGTGCTGATTTCCGGGTGGGTGGGTTTGTGTACACTTTAGGACCCTGTGGGTCTCTCCAGTGAGCTCTCCTGTGAGGCTGGGAGTTTCTCCCAGCACCTCAACCCCCACAGGTATTTTCAATCAGTGTTTTGAGGCTTTATTTCCCCATGTTGGGACCCTGGGTTGCGTGGTCTGTCTTGCTCCCCAGTTTCACCTGGTTTATCTGCCTACAAATGTGGGACCACCTGGTCTGCCAGTCACCTTGAGCGCTGGTGCCCCTCCACAATCTGTTGCCTTGCTGGGTCTGCTCGCTCCCACCCCATGCCCCCAATGGGTCCGCCAGCCAACACCTGTGCATCTGGGGTCCTCCAGCTGCTGCCTTGTGTGCCCAGTCTGCTAGCCATCTTTTTTTTTTTTTTTGCTGCGACCCCTCTCTGCCTGACTGTCCAATTCTGTCCCTCCTACTGGTCTGGATGAATGTGTCTACTTTAACTCCTTGGCTTTTGGATTCCATACAGTTCAATTTTCTGTCAGTACTGGTTGTTTTTTTTTGTTTCTAAATTATTGTTGTCCTTATTTTGGTTGTGCAAGGAGGTACAGTGTGTCTTCCTATGCCTCCATCAGTTCTTGGATATTTTGCATCTTGTGTCCGAATTCCTACCTTCATCACTTGCTGAGATGCTATGAATTAAGGGAATAGGGCACGCTTTTTCTTGCCAATTTCTTCTTAAAGCCCATAATCCTACACTGAGCATCTAAGTGGGGTCAGGCCTGAGAGTCCTGCTGCCTGCCTTGTGCCCTCTTACTTTTGGTCCTCTCAGGGTACCGATCCTAGATTCCTGTTCCCATGTTTGGCCCGTCCATGGATCTTGCCATTATCCCATGCTGGATTTTCCTAATTCTGTCTACTTGCCTAAACCACCACATTTTCTCCATTGACATATGCTTGAGCTATTAAGTTCTGTAAATTGGGTGACTTCCTCTAGGCCCCAGAAGACCTTTTTTGTCCCTCAAATGTGATCCTACTCACACTTCTAGCCATGAGCAAGTATAATTTTGAGTCTTGTGCCCTTCTTTTTTACCCTCTCTGGCAGCATTGAACCAGGATCCTTATAGCTAGGCCCGAAGTTGTAAAGTTTTCTCCACCTAGAATATTCTTTCTTTATCCCCTCCATTCTGGATATGCAAATCCAACTGACTGTCTGAAGCCCAGCTCAAAGGTCACGTTTCCTTAAGTCTTAACTAATCCCATAGGTGGCAATATTTCCTTTCTTTGCTAGCCCACAGCAATTTATTTTTATCTTTTCGATAGTATCTAAGACAAGCTCAAGTATATTATATAGATCTAGTTCAATTGTAAACCTCTTGAGGACAGGTAGCACTCCATTAACATCTGTAATTGAACTAGCACCATGGTTGTCTATAGAAGCAGCCTAATATACAGGGTCTAGCAGAAGTAATGCCTGCTTGAGTGTGGTTGGTAGGGTAATAATATGACTTTGATAATTTATAGTTTTAATTTGAACATTTCACCTAAAATGTCTTACGGTGTTTTTGAGTGTGATATTGTTACGTTATAGAATTACATGCTTATGATTTTGTAATAAAAAAAGGACATTATTTGTGCAGGACCCTGTATGTTTGTCAAAAAAATACATAACTTGTCCAACTACTTTCCTCTATTTTGGTTAAAAGAAGCAAAAAAAAAAAAAAAAGACAGCTCATGAGGCTCATATTCTAGTCTTAGTTTGACTAACTACTTAGTCCACCAACTTGAGGGAACCACTGCAAATTAGCTTTATCTCAATTTGTCCATTTAAGAAGTAGTAATAGCCCTGGCTGGTGTGGCTTAGTGGATTGAGCACTGGCCTTCGAACCAAAGGGTCACTGGTTCGATTCCCAGTCAGGGCACATGCTGGGTTGTAGGCCAGGTCCCCAGTGGGGGTCATGTGAGAGGCAACTGCACACTGATGTTTCTCTCCCTCTCTTTCTCCCTCCCTTCCCTTCTCTCTAAAAATAAATAAATAAAATCTTAAAAAAAAAGGAGTAGTAATAAAAATACTTGTAATGGATCATGGATATGTGTATATAAGAATATAGAGCCCTGGTTGGTGTGGCTCAGTGGACTGAGCACCGGCCTGCAAAGTTGCAGGCAACTGCAAAGTTCCTGGGTTGCAGGCCAGGTCCCTAGTGGGGGGCACTTGAGGGGCAAACCACACATTGATGTTTCTCTCCCTCTCTTTCTCTCTCCTGTCCCCTCTGTCAGAAAAAAAGAAAAAGAAAAAAGACATCCTGTCTCCTGCCTTACAACAGGATACAGTTTCTACAAGTTGCTCCTACTAAGATTGGGAATAAAATGAGGTTCAGAACAGTGTGGGTAAAGTTGGATACTGGAGCTTAACAGACTGAAAGCTAATCTCCAGTCTATGATATGAAAGAAGAATTGGGTTGGGTGCCCAGATACCAGTCTGTAACTAATCACAGGTCTAGCTGCCTGCTGCTTTGAAAGCCAATGCTCAAGAGGCAGGTGCTGATGTAAAGGAAAGTAGTTTTCTTTACAATTCTGACCAGAGATTCAGATGCTGGCCACCTAGGAGATGGGGGACTCTTGTCTCAAAGCCCATCTTCCCATCTCAGTGCAGGCAGGGGTTTTTATAAGGAGGGAGAGGGACAAGGAGAAAAAGGAGATCGGGGGAGAGGCTGTAGATGTGAAGGCAGTGTCCTTGCTGGTCCTGATGTGGATCTTTAATGTCAGCCTCCTGGAACTGGTCGGTGCAGCCAAATTCCTGCAGTTGGGCAATCCTTGTTCCCCAAAGTTGTGGTCAAGGCTGTTCCTTGTACGAGCAGAAACTGGAACTGCTGGAGCTTGCAATATGCTTACAAAGAAACTGTCAGTATGTGAGTTCTTTTTATCAGTTTGTTAGTACATCTTATTCTAATTCCATTTCATGGTAAGTCAGAGTAGTATAAAGTTTTTATTTCCTGTTACAACTCTACATAGGGAAAGTGTTATAATCAGATTCCATTGGTTAATTAACCCAAAGTCAAATACATAGAAAAGGCAGAGTGGGTAGGGCACTTTCGATCTCCGTCAATTCATGTGGACAGGGTTTTATCCTAGAGATGGCCTCTTTTGAAAACTCCCCAACTGCCTCTTAGGCACTCTTTGGTCTTGAGTTTGTGATATTGTGATTTATAATAAGAAATATGTATTTTGGCTTCCTCCCAGTTCCAGCACAGAACTCTTAAAACTCTTGGAATTTCCTAAGTGATAAGAGTGACAAAGGTATTTTTATTATGTTAATGAGGGACTTTTGGAAAGCAACTAAGGATGGAGGGGGCTGGTTGCCAGGGGAACCAACCACAAGATTAGAGAATTGAAACTTTCACTCCCACCCTCTGACCTCCAAGGAGAGTGAGGGGCTGGAGGTTGAATCAATCACCAATGGCCAATGAATTAATCAATCATGAGTATGGAATGGAGTCCCCGTAAAAACCCAAAGGAAGGGGTTAAAAGAGCTGGGCTGGTGAACAAGGGGAGATTTGGGGACAGGGCAGGAGAGCTTTGTGCCCTTTGTCCTATCATTTCTTCTACTTGGTTGTTCCTGAGTTATATTCTTTCACAATAAACCACTGATCTAGTAAGTAAAATGTTTCTTACTAGAGTTTTGAGCTGCTCTAGCAAATTAATCATACTGCAAGGGGGAGGAGGTCAGGGGAACCTCCTGTCTATAGCTGGTCCATCAGAGGCACAGGCAGCAACCTGGGCTTGTGATTGGCATCTGAAGTGGAGGCTGGGGAGGCAGGCAGTCTTGTAGGACTGAACCTTAACCTGAAGATTCCGACTGTATCTCTTGGTAGGTAGTGTCAAAATTGAGTTGAATTATAGGACACCCAAGTGATGTGGGAGAATCTTTGTTGTTGTAGGGGATACCCCTCCCACATCAGAATTGGGTGTAAAACACATTAGAGGACCTCTCAACATGCCCCTGACAGGGCTGATAACTCAACTAGTGTCAAAATAAGTGAGTTCTTTTTCAAAAATTAAAAAAGTGTTTTACATTTATTTATTGATTTGAGAGAGAGAGAGAGAGATTTGTTTTTCCACTTATTTATGCATTTATTAGCCAATAATGCTTCTTGTATGTGCTCTGACCAGAGATTGAACCCACAACTTTGGTGGATTGGGACGATGCTCCAACCAACTGAGATATCCAGCCAGGGCAAAACATGTGAGTTCTAACCATGTGTCCATGCCAAGTTACTTTTCTTTATTTGAATATTTACAGTTTTATCTTTTAAAGGGCAATAAACACATCTGTCCTTTAACATTGTTATAGTGATCAAATAAGAATTTTTAAAGGGCAATAAATACATCTGTCCTTTAAGATTATATAGTGTTCAAATATGAAAATATTTGTGAATAAAATGCATTTGCAAAAGTGTATGATGCAATTGAAAAAAAGTCGATTTCAGTTTTTTTTGAAATGAGTGCCAACTTGGCAAAAAATAGTGAAGTAACACTTGGTGTGTTTGGCATCATTGGGGGATTTATAAAACTAAATTTTCTGGATTGGCTAACCCCTTGAAATATCAATGTAAGAAAATTATACTATACACCATTGACCATACATACACTAATTGAAAATGTCCCAAATGATCATGAGGTCACTTTATCCCCCTCCTCCCACTCTTTGGAGCCAATTATCAATCAAGTTACATTCAAATTTGCAATTTTGAATTAGTGTGAGGTTTTATTATATGTGGTCTTCTGTGTTCTTTAGTTGAATGTGCAGAAAATCATTAAAAATTTCTAGGGCCTTAGTTATCATAAATAGAGTTGAGTTATGATAAAACATGGACTGTCCCTACAGTGCATGACCCCAGATTGTTAAGCTTTATTGAATTATTAAATTTACTTTTTCTGACTCTTCCTTTCTGCCCAGCTTTCTATGATTATTTTTGCTTTTTTCAGAGAACTGAGAAGCTGTAGTTTTTTCATTTGTCTTCTATTTGCCCCCTTTAACCTGCTATAGGTTAGTAAAAACCCAAAGCCAGTAAATCAAACTTATTAGAATATGTGTTCTTCCCAGGCCATGAGCCAAGGGGAAAAGAGGGTTATCAAAAAAGGTTGTAAAACAAAGAAAAACAAGCAGAAAATAAAATAGAAACAACCTAACAACAAGGTAATATTTTGAGGTCTCAATCTTCACCTGCATAATTGTGAGAACCCCAAGTTTATTCAAATCCCTCCCTTTGAGCTTAGAAAAAGCAAAGACATTTTTAGGCACCCTCCACACTTCCTTTTTTCTTCATCAGGCCATGGGCTCTTACCTTGTGTGTGGCTGCCATGATGCCCACCATTCGAAAGGTACTGGCATGTCTGATATACTCCATTGTACTATAGCTGCAAAGCAATGTGGGTCATTAACATTACATCATTGCCTCAATGAAGTATGCCTCTCATGTGCACAATCCCTTTGCAATGTAATTTTGAAACTTCCTGCCTGTATCAAGAGCAGAGACTCTACCCGATATCTTGTATCCAGGCTGCTTTGTAACTTGCTTTGACTAAGAGAATGCAGTGGAAGCCGCGCTGCCTCACCTCTGAGGGTAGGTCTTGTGAGGTCTTGCAACCTTGACTTTGCTTTCCTGAAACACTGCTGCCTGGGGAACAAGCACAAGCTAGCCTCTTTGAGGATGAGCGACCACATGGAGAGAGAGGCACAGCTGGGCTAGCTGATGCTGCAGACACTCGAGAGAGAACATCCTATAACAGCCAGTGCCAGCTAGCACTGCAGCAGCACTGGTTTCTCTCATGGAGACCAGGAGAAAAACTGCCCAGCTGACCCCAGACCAAATTGCAGAATTGTGAAGAAATAAATGGCTTGTTGTTTGAAGTCACTATATTTTGGGACCAAATAACAACTGAAAGAGGAAGATAGGAAAATGCTTCTTACCTGTAGGCCTCCATAGTGTTTGTTTTATTCCAAAAGGCCACTATAGCATAAATGATAAAGATACTGTTTCACATGTCCTGCTTTACTCTTTGTCTCTGGGGTGTGGGCGCTTATCAGGAGTGTCAGGTGCTACCATCCAGCCCTCATTTTCATCAGAGCCTGCATCTGACCTTCTGCACTTGAACTATACCTGGAGTGCTGATGGGGCTTCTACTTCCCTGTGGCTGAGGGGTCTTATTCTGATGGCTTCTGACAGTTCTCAGATGACCCTCGGGAACATGGAGGACCAGATTAGCCACCCCCAAATACCCTTCCAGACTCTGGGAAATTGAGTAGATCCAGTTTCTCTCTGTATGCTGGGATGCTATTCCATTTATCTAAAACAAGAAAAAATTGAGAGTAAGCCTGGAGTGGTTCATTTTTGAGCAAGATATTTAATTTTATTTTCTTTTTTTTTGTACCATTCAGAGGCTTTTTTGGATTGTCAGGATACTTGGCTATATGCTCATTAGCTAAGGAAATGACCTCCAGATATGTCATTTTCTGTGTAGGAAGAACCTGTTTTAAAACTGGAATTTCTTGTGTTCTTGCCACTCCATGATGGAGAGTTTAGCTGAATGAGAGATTTCATCACTAGCATAACTGTATAGAATATGGCTTCTTTAGATAAACTTTGTATGCTCTACTTTCAGAGTGGGAGTAAAGGTAAAAAAAATCTTCAAATTAAAATTATATAAATTTTACACTCTTATTTACTGTCATACCTATAGATATGCCACCAAAATATTAGGGAATGACATAATTGCAGTTCATAATAAAACAGATTTTTCTCCTTTATTATTGAGATGGTAATAAAAGATTATGAAGAATATTTTGAATCTACAAATAATAAACGACTTTAAAAAAGAAATAAAAATCTCTTAATTTCACCTCCAGAGATAGCTATTGTTAATGTTTTTAATATGTCCTAGACTTTTTTGAGTGCATATACTCACTTATGAGGAGAGTCCTGAAAAGATAGAATGCAATCTTTTTTGCTCCCTCCAACTTGTATTTCACTCCAATTATTAGGTTAAAAGGTCACCAGGGCAGGAACTGTCTATTTCAGTTTAGATAATTATGCAATTTTTATGGTGATTGACTCGTCATGCTTTAAAATATGGATAAAATATGATCCGTAAGACCAGCAAATTTAGCTGCCTGGGTTCCATCAGTCTGTGATGATGCCTGCATGCCAAGGAAACACTTAATTCATTCAGTGTAGGAGGAGGGTGGATGGGTTGTGAGGGATGGGGTAGGGTGGGGTGGGGGTGGCGTTAAAGGACAGACCTGTTGGTAGCCATCAAGCCAGCAAAACAGCCTGTCAGTTGACTATACTTTCCTTCTTCCAACTATGTGGATATTGGTTAACATTCTCAAAAAGGTGAATATTACTCCCAAAGAATTACGTTCACTCAGCCTGGCTCAAGTATGCTTCACGGCATTCACAATTTATTGGAATTCAAAATGAAATGAAGAAAGCAAGCAAGCTGCTTTAGAAAACAGATGGCTTTAATTAAATATAACCATTAATCTTGTCCTGATTATTTACTGGAATGTGTTAGATTACAATGTTTCCTTAATCTATTGATAAACTATCACCATAAAATATGTTACTGAAGTAAAATAATTGTTGATGTGTTAATTAAAATCACAGAAGCTTCCTTTTGATGGAATTAGGGAAGTGAAGAATTTATTTGAGAAGAAAGAAGGGGTTGCTGTAATATCAGATCGAACTCATCAGATTGCAGGCATTTTTAGGACTGTGGAACAAAAGCATAAGTCTATGTAAAAGAGCAGTTGAATTATAGGAGCCCTTCTAATTTAGCACTTTATAGTAAAAAAAACTTTTTTATAAAAGCATTTTTAAATGGATAATTCTTCATTTTACAAGTGATTCACCATATAGTTAATAATATTGTATCATATACTACTTAGAATTAGCCAAGTGGGTAGATCTTGTGCTCTTATCACAAATACTAATATAAATATGACTACTAATAAATAAGGGGGTCAGAGGAAATTTTTAGAGGTGATGGATATGTTTATGACAGTACACAGATTGTGATGATGATTTCATGATACAAACTCATCAAGTTCTATACGTTAAATATATATAGGTTTTTGTATGTCAATCATACCTCAAAAACTGGTTTGAAAATAAAATTTAGGAACAACACACAAAAAGATTCACACTAGAATTTTTTTAAAGGATTAATCACCCAGTAAATATAGATTTTAGCACTTAGATTTTAAAATTCTGTCTATAACATACTGGAAACCTATCTAAAGTGTAAAGCAAAATGAACTGGTATGATACACAAAGTTTAAAATGGAGGAAGCAGTTGGGATTATGAAGTCCTTCAGTTTCCTCTGTTGAGTTCAGAGCACGTTTTACATACTGTTTCAAAAAGGAGAAGTTGCATTTCAGCTATATTTCTTCTCTAATTCCTATGGTTTATGCCTGTATGTAGAACTGGAAAGGGCTTAGTAAAAACCCTTTTTACTAAATAATCAAGAAAACTGAACCCAGTAAAACTAAGCAACTGCTTGTATCAGTCAACCAGTGAATGGTAGGTTATCACAGTGATCAGATACACAAGTTCTGACATTTGACTGCCAAGTTCAAGACTTGGCTTCTCACCTTATTAGCTACGTATCCCTGGACAACTAATTTCATTTCTCTGGGTCTAGGTTTTCTAGTCAGTGAAGTAGAAGCTAAGATTATCTACTGCCTGGAGTGGCTGTAAGAATGAAAAGAGGTTCTCCACGTAGCACACTTAGCCAGATGCCTTATTCACAGTCAGCATTCACAAAGCGTTAGGACTAGAACTCAACTTTGCTGACCTCCATCCAGGGTCTTTTCCTCTACACATGTGATCACAGATGATATTAAAATACTTATCTCAGCCAGGGCACCAGCTGGTCAGAACAAGCCCACTCAATCAGGATGGCTCTATTGGCATTCCTTTCCCCAGCAGGAATACCTCCCACAAAGTGTTTGTTTAACACAATACAGGGGTCTCCATAGCTCTTGGATTGCATGTATAGATATTCTTCATACTATTTTAGGAAGGCATTAATGACTCTGGAAGGAGAATAGGAATTACTTGCAGTGGGCATGTGATGCCTGGAACAAACGACACAACATTTCTGTAGCTCACTTTGCCCACATTTAACACTCAAATACCGTGCAAAGTTGTTTTGGGGGTCCACAAGGATCAGAAATGTAAAAGCCCTTTGAAAAAAGTAAACCATTAAAAAAACAGATTCTGGGGGTAACCAGCTAAGATCTACATACCTCTTCCACTTCACCATAACATTTTAAACTAAATATGTCTATGAGATTTAAAACCTCACATTATATTTCTTCATTTTTATATTGGCAAAGTCAATCAAAATGAAAGATTTCCTGTACTTCTCTTCAGAAAGTAGAATTAACTCCTTCCCATTAACTAGAAATGATAAATTGATGATCATTTCCCTGAGATTTTGCTTCTTATTATAAAGTAATGCCTATTTTATAATAGCTTAGGTTAATGGAAATGTTATAACTGAACACAGTTCTGGCTGCCTGCCTTTATGAAAACCAATACTCGAGAGGCAGTTGCTGGTGTAAAGGAAAGCAGTTTATTTTCAGGTGCTGGCCACCTGGAAGATGGGGCCTCATGTCTCAAGGCCCATCCCTCTGGGAAGATGGGGACTCACAGGTCTCAAAGCCCATCTCTGCATCTCAGTGGAGGCAGAGGTTTTTATAAGGAAGGAGAGGGGAACAGAACAAAGAGAGCAAGGGAGGGGGTTGCAAAGTTCTCTATGTGCAGATAAGCACAGTCCATTCCAATAAGGCAAGTGGTGGCTCGACCTGCATCATCCTGGTTTAGTCATCCTGGCTTCACATCGTTCTGGCTCCACAGTGGAGGGTCAGCAAATCTCCCAGAGCTGGGATGCTTGAAGGTCAGAGTCTGTATCTTTTGAAGTTAGTTCCTAGGATGCTTATACAAACATGCTGTTCATCTATAAGCTACACAATAGAGTCAGCACTTACAGAAACAAATGGCAAAAGAATTGTGGAGTGGATTACAATTCCCATTTACAATTCTCCACTGTTACAATATCACAGATTATGTCTATGAACTAAAAACTGTATTTATCAGTACATTTTTCTTAAGCCTGCCCTAAACTTCTTTTACATGTGAATGATAAAGTCAGGGTTGGAATATACAGTTTTAAACCATATTATGGAGTTGGTAATTTGTAAACATCACATCAGCATAGCAAACAATTATAACTAGTGGTAAACATCTATTTTCAATTTATGGCATTTGTGCTTGCCTCTTCAATGAAATGTTGGCTTTTTCCCTCTTTTGACTCAATTTCTTTTTTGTTTCTTATTCTTTTTATAGACTGTTTCAATCTGTCTCAGTTCTGAGCCAACATTTTTGAGATTAAGATACCATTTGGGAACCTTTACTTACCAATGTTTTGTATACTATAGGGAAGCAAAATTTGTCACTCCAAAATGGGTCAGTTTGGCACGAGAATTATTTTAAGAAACAAAAGATTCAGGAAGAAACTTTGGTCATCCCACTTATTGGCTACAAGAATTTAGAGGGGCTGTTCCATGAAGGGAGCTATCACGGTAGACAACTACAGTAGAGTATGAATTAGGCGTGGGTGGGGAGTCTACCCTGTATCCCATTGTATTTGCATGAAATCCCACTAATGTATCCATAACCACACAGGTGCAGGAGCTTACTTCAACCCAACCCCAGGCTCCAGGCCTCAGACCTTTCTGGTGGTCTTTATTAGACCCTGGGAGGTTTCTACTCTACCACATTTTCTCCCATACCCCTTTCTTTTTCTCATTATCACACAAGTCACTTAATTCAGATACTTCATACCATGATTCCCATATTTTTGCTATTGGGGGTTAAGGCTCATGTTGTCCAGGGCAGGCTACTCCAAAATATGGCACCTGGGAATATTGAATGTTTGAGTTGAATGATTTGGGAGACAGGAGGCGTAGGAAGAAGAGCTTTTTGTTTTTCCCTGTTCCTTGAAGCAGGTCCTGAGATCCTCACATGAGAGGTGTCTTCCCTATACCTCGGGGAAAAAAGTACTCTGATCTCCACAGGTAGTGATGTGAGAGGAATCTGACGGATCAGGCCTGGCTAAGTTCCCCCCAGTTTACTACCTGCAGCTCCTATCCTTTGCTGCCATCACCTTTTTTCACCACTTCCCACTCTTCATCAAATCTAGTGTAAAAATGCTCATGTTTAATTGCCCCTCAAATGGGCATTTTTCCTTTAAATTTTATACGGATGACAGAAGTATTTCCACTTTGAGATCAATTGGAAAGTGCATGTTGCAGTTCTAGACATATTTGATGAGTCTTGCTTTTGACTAGTTGGCTTCATGAGCTTCTATATCTAGAGCCTCCTAAATTAGAAACTGATCGTTAACATGAAAAGGATGTAATGCCCCAATTTTAGAGGAAGAAGTGCAGGAATTCCACTTGGCTTCCTTTATTGTTCTATAGGTGGCATGAAAAGATTTTCTATAAAAAGGTAGCCTGGGAACTAGAATAAGATATCTTGTTTCTGTTATCTCTGGTCAGGAAAATAACTTTAAAATACACGTTTATGTTTTGTTGTTATGTTTTGGACTGTCTTACGTGGACCAAATAAGTGGTCTGTGAAGAACTAGATAGAAATAGTCTCTGTGCCATTTGCTTTATTATACCTCTGGGGTTGGGAGTTAGAAAATGAAGGTGGATTAAAAAAATAAAAGCAGACTTCAAGGTTAATAGACGTTCAGTTGGGTGTTTGTGTGCAGATGTACAGAGCTCCCCTCCCCGTGGGAGGCAGGGTGCTCAATCCTTTGTTTAATAATGAAGAGCATTTCTTCTCCGACAATAATGGACCATTGTGCAGGATATTTCAAAATGGTAATGGCCTTTGACTTACTCCACCAAGATAAATCCCTTGCCCAGTTGAAATTATCTCTTTGCCACCAGGTGCTGGGGGCCCAGTGGCCCTGTTCTGTACCCTGGGAGGTCCTTAGTGAGAGAGCATCTCTCTCTTTCTCTCTTCCTCCCCCCTCTCCCTATTATATTCAGTGTCAATAACACACAGTGTGTTATTTTACAGTTTACAGTTAAGACATAATCTCAACTGGGAAAAAATATGTAACAGAATACTCTGAAAACAATGCCCAATTAGAAGAACATTGTTTGAAGCTACGCGTGCAGTTGGATGGTCTCTATAGTAAGAGGAGCAGCAGAGCTTGGGGTTGTTCTTCATCATGCCACTGAGAAGCTAACCCTGAAAAGGCATTTGTCCCTTTCTTTCTTGTTGTATTGAGCACACCAACCCTGAAAACAAGTGCAAATAATTCTTTTTTATCTTTATTGTATTTTCCCCATTAACATTTAGTCGCCTTATACCCTGAAATAATTCTTATTAGTTATTTTATTTTATTTAAACTGAAGGGAAAATAAAGCTAAGTGAACATACACATTTTTTTTTTCCTGCAGAAAACAGAATCCCACAAAAATCAGACAAAGACAGGCTAGAAAAGAGGACCTATTACATGATATTCCTTTTAGGTTTACCATTTTTCTCCCCCCCTTTTTTTGGGGGGTGGGTTATTTTAGGACTAAATGACAGATCTTTATCATATCTAACCATCAAGTGCTTATTTTCTTGGTTGCAATTTCATCACCTAAAATGGCCTTTGTATACATACACATTGCTCTTCTTTAATAGAAACCTGATGAACTTCAGAATTTATTTGAAATATGTATTCAATATAAGCCACTGTTCATTTTTTACAAAAGTAGAGTAGCACAGCAGCCTCCATTTGTTTTCACAAAATTTTTTTCTATTCTCTCATCTCATTCCTCATAGCAGCCCTGTTCACAGGCTCAATGGAAATATTGATAAACATGAAAACATGCTCAACTTCTCTAATCAAAGAAATGCATATTAAAATGAGATAGTATCATTTCTCCTATCATTGTGACAGAAATAAAGGATATGAATCATATCCATTGGTGGGGAGAGAATGGGGCAAAAAGAACTCAGGGAACATTGCCTTTCTCCCCACAGCGGCCCAGCTCCAGTATTTTCTGAGGCCCCTGCTCTGTTCCTGCCCCTAGAGTATGTAAATCACCCCTTGTACTTGCAATAAATCCCTTCTCTTTTGCTTTTACCATTTTTTGCAAGTAAAGAGTATTAACTAATATAAGTTATACTCTAGCCTTCATTTCAATCTGTTTTCTCTTGATGGTATTTATTACTTTTATAAATTATCACATGCATCTTCTTGCCTTCATTGTATTAAGATAGTAAACAATTTCCTAACTTCTTTTCTGGATCTTGCACAGGATTATTTTCAGATGCAGGCTTTTTCCTGTGAGCTTTCTGAATATTTTTCCTTTTTCCTTTGTCTAAGTGTGATTTCACAGACTTCAAGTTTTTTCTGCCTCTCTTTTTTCTGAACTTCAAACAAGAGGGAGATTTACTTACACTTGATGATTGCTTTCAGACCTTTAATTGCTATTAATTGCCCTCAGCTCTACTCATTATATTCATATTCTTCCCTTCTTTAGATCTAGAGCTGGGGCAGATAATAGGCTTGCCTCTCTACTCATGTACCCAGAGAGATTCGTCTAGTGGGGCTCTCATGTACTCAGGTATGAAGACTTTCCACCCCCCAAATGTCCTTTGATTCTTTGAATGATTAAAACATGGGAATGGCTGTAATCCCTAAGGTAGACCCCAATTCCCAGCGGGTACTACACCCTACAGGATAGATTGCAATCCTCATGGACTGCCGCCCAGATTCTTCTCTACTCTGACTTGACCTACAGAGTTTTACTTGTGGGGGTTGTGACTCCCAGGATGCAATGCATCACTGCTCCCCTCTCTTCCCTCTTGTCCTGAGTTTTCTGGCAGAGAGACAGGGCGCATATGGGGTCTTACTTCGGTTGTCTCACAGCTCATTATTCAGGTTTTTTTTGGTAGCTACAGACTCTGAGACAGGGAGTAGACTCCGAGGGGGGTAAACATGTCTTATTGTTTTTTTCAGTCTGGCTTTTGTGAGATTTTTCTCAACCCAGGTTTATTGGTAGTAACAGATTTTTCTCAACACAGGTTCATTAGTAGACATTTCTAGTAGGATTTGGCATTAGATTGTCTCTCTTCAAGTTTTCGCTAGAGAGGAGGAAGCTGATGATGAATCCACTTATCCTTTGCACAGGACCCAGCAATGTCTTCTTATTTCCCAGCACATAGAGTTTACCCTGCTCCCTCTGGGTTCCAGTAGTCTGTACAACCTGGTTCAGTCCTGTAATCCATACCCTGTGCTCCAAGGAGCTGGCCTCCCTAACCTGTGTATTCCTGTCTCTTTCCTTCTTGGCAGAGTTCCTTTCTCTGTTCAGCTAAATTCTTACATGTAAAAATGCTCAGATCAAGTTCCATCTCCTTCATGAAACCTTTTGATAATCCTAGCCTAAATGGAAGTCCTCCTTTTATTTATTATTCTCTAACCAAGTATTTGTTGAATGCTCATGCTATACCAATGCTTACATGAGAATCCCACATTAAATAAGGAAGACTTGTTCTCTCCCTCCATGGGACTGAGCATTAAGGCATTATATGCACAAAAATCACACAATGATAAATTATTTCAGTCCTCCTTATAGTCCCCAATTATTCATCAGGGTAATTTTATTTTATTTTTGTGACCAACAAAACCCAGTTCTGGAATACAGGTCCAAACATGGATTTCTTGGAAAGGCCCTGAGGTATCTCACAGAACTGAAGAGGGAGCTGAAAGCCTGGCTTCCAGGTGGCAGAAAGACTCTCTAGAGATCTCAGAAGCAGAAATGTTTAGATTTCATAGGGCACAGCCTCAGCTTCAACAATTGCTTCTGCCTGCACCTATGCCAAGTTTCAAGTCCCAGGAACAAACTAAAGTGTTTAAGCATGAGTCAAGTGATTTAGATTAATCACCCAGTTGAAGATGGATGGGGACCTTCCCTGTGAGTGGGGACCTTTCTGACAGCAGGGGAAATTGTGAACTGGAGTCATCCTCCTGTGGATGTAAGCCACCAGCTTCTCTCTTGAAGGCTGAATAACTTGTTCCCCAGCTGCAGACCAAGAGGGGAACAACCAGCTGTCAGCGCCTGGGGAACTACTTCTGCTCCAGGAGTCACCTTGCTCCAGGTCACGTTACCCACCTGTGCATCTTACACCAATGATGGGTGGGCGTGTGTGGCGTTACTTAAAGGCCCAGTGTGGACTATTCTGAAGGGACATCTCAGCTTCCGAGCTTCCCACAGAGGGGCCTGTGCCACAGCCAACTTCTCTGTCTATCCAGGCATGAGTCCTTCCTTTCCCCCTCAGGGATGGACCCCATGAACACTCCCTAAGATCTTCCTGTGCCCTAAGCTCTATGTCTGAGTCTGCTTCCTGAGGAACTCAATCTATGGAATTTATAACACCTAGGACGGTCACACACTTCCACACCTTATATATTATCTGGAGTAGTTTGTGAATTATTTCACACACTTTCCGAACTAGACTATAGACTTCTTATGAGTGGAGACCTTCCCTCCCCTAATATCCAGTCCTCAACCCCAGTTGCTGCATGAGGCACATCGGTATCACTCAATTATGTGCTCACCGATGGACTATCCCCCGTTGAAGGACGCAGTTGTGTTAAGTCCAACATGTCAAAACGTTGCTGTTTTCGATAGACTAGAGATTTAATAATTCAGAAAGACATCATTTAAAAGGGTGTAATGGTATAGTCAAGAGGTTTTGTTTTTTGTTTTCATTTGTTTAGCAGCAAGCTCATGGTTTTAGAGAGGAGAAAATTCTGGTTGGGGGGGATAAACCCCTACAATAACATTTTTTCTCTCCGCAGTCAACATCTTTCTTTCGTCTATGGGGGATGCAGCCACATAACCTTATAAAAGATGGTTAAGCATGTGATTTTAAGAGCTGTTTCCATTCTTCATGAATGTATGTGTTTGTGAGTGGGGTGGGGTGGAGTGGGGAGCAGGGAGAGGAATGTACCTCCTAGACTGTGACATCATATGTCTCAATAACTGTATTTGGGAGCTGGCTGTGTCCACAATAGCTATGTGCCAAGAAGAATGGAAAGTTGGTGAGGAGCTCCCAGGCTTTGAACTTTAAATAAGTATTTTTTGTCAACTATACTTTAATAAAAGCGTATTTTTTCAAGAAGAGGGTAGTTAAGAATAAGCCATTTCCATAAACACTTTTGTCATCATCTCACATGTAAGACAGAGATAGTGAGATTCCTTTTACCTAGAGAATGTTCAGTTCTAAACATTGAATAAAAACATGATTTTCCAGTCCTTTTCCCAGGCACTTAAACATTCCCACTCCCGCTGTCCTCTGACACCTGCAAAAGGAAGTTATTACCTCCTACCCATCAGCTTTTGTCTGATTCTGATAATGTAGTGATATTTCACAGAGCTACCCCACGATGCAAGCACATATTCTACACTCAGTACACAGATGTAGTTTCCTTGCAGTTTAGAAATTGTGCTCTAAACACAGCAAGGAGAATAACTGTTACGATTTTCCTCTTACAAGGAATGTGTTTTATGATATATTTTTTAATTGATTAAGAGGTGAGAGTAATAAATGAACATCTGATCCAAGTTTCAGCAAAGGTCTCTTTATTGAAATGCAGACTCTAAAAAGTTATTTTAGGCAAGTTCCCAGAGGCAATTTTTAAAACCATAAGGCTGGATGAGGAGACTGTGATTCTAATGAATTCTGCCACTCCCTAGAAATAAATTAAGAGTTTCCTTCCAAGTGGAGTGGCTAGTGGGCTGAGAGGTCATATTTTAAAATAGTTGAATCCAAACATAGCTGGATTTGCATTTTTTTAAAGCCTATAGTTTGCTTTTCACATTTTCTCTCTTCCCCAGTGACTCAGGCATTGTATGGTCCAAGTTGCTTTCTTGCAAAAGCACCTTGGGCTCATTTTATGAGGTGTGGAGTAGAGAGCCTGCCTGGTGCTTTGACTGGCTGAACTTTCCATCCTGCCTTAAACAACCTGGGAAAAATCAGTGTGATTTATGAGAGCAGTTACTGCTATCCTTTGACTTAGCCAGGAATATTCTTATGCTATCAAAAATCCTGTAAAACCAAAAATACCCTGTCACATTTAGAAGCACTGTCATCCCTACATCTTGACTAGTCATGAGTGACTTATTAATTAAATAAGTTATGCAACCAAGGAGTCTTCCTTATAGGTGAGGTAGAGTAAACACAGGTGAAAAGATGACTTCTTCTTTTAGCTACATCCAATGCAATCTTAAAGACAAGGAGGGTATAGTGAGCAGATATATGGTATGAAACTGCCTGGTTATTTTCATCAATTATTCCCATGTGTCAGGCATAAAAGCCCAAATTCATGAAGCAGGTGCTGGAGTCTATAACATTCATTGGGGGCTTTTCATGCTAGTGTTTTAGGTTATGTGAATCCATGCAGTAGAGATGAGAATTAGACGTACACACACATACACACTCACACACAACCTCTACCACTCAAAAAGCCCTCTCTCCAAAAAAAGTTTCTGAAAGATCAAAATGCTGGGCATGTGTTTGCAAAGAGTCACTTAGAGGTGATCATCAGTATGCACTAATACCTTTTAAATTGTAGGGTGCCTTTTCCTTGTAGCAGCTCAAAAAACTTCCTTTATGTTTTCTATGTGTGTGAGAATTAGAAACTCCCATTTTTAAAAAAGGATTTTATCTATTTATTTCTTAGAGAGAGGGTAAGGGAGTGAGAAAGAGAGGGAAAGAAACATTGATGTGTGACTGTAACTGGGGACCTGGCTCGCAATTCAGCTTGCAACTTGCGCGTGTACCCCAATGGGGAACTGAACCATTTTGGTTTGGGGTAACCTTGTGGTTTGCAGATAAGGACCAACACACTGAACTACACCAGTCAGGGAAGAAACTCCTATTTTGCATGGGGATTAAAGCCACATGCATACAGGGGTTCCAAGCTTTTTATCACAATGGCACATATGAGAATGATGCTCATCATCACTTATACCTCCGGTTACAGATAGAAGACAGGCCACCCACCATTGTCTCAGCCCATGCCCAAAAAGCTGCTGCTGATGGCTGATATCCACGACTGCTTTGCCTTGGCCACCCTGGGCAACTTCACCAAGGCCACCTTTGTTGCAGTCTCTCGGACCTACAGCTCTTTCAACCCTGATCTCTGGAAAGAGACTATCACCAAGTCTCCCTGCCATGAGTTCACTGACCATCTTGTATAGACCCCCACCAGGGTTTCTGTGCAGAGGACTCAGGTTCCACCTGTGGCCACCACATAATTTTGTACAAGACAAACAAAGTGAACTAAGCCTTTTTAAAAAAGATTGGCTGCCCTCTGTATGTAATTCTTTGCTATAGTTGCGATTCCCTGCTTTTCTTGGACACCAAAGAAAGCCGTTGGAGTGTAAACAAGTGAGATGAGATTAATGTTAGTTGGGCTGATGTTGACTCTCCTCCCATTTTTCCCCTTAAAAAATTTGTCAATTATTGCCCTGGCTGGTGTGGCTCAGTGGACTGAGTGCTGGCCTGCAAACCAAGATGTTTGATTCCCAGTCAGGGCACATGCCTGGGTTGTGGGCCAGGTCCCCAGTTGGGGGCTCTTGGGAGGCAACTGCACATTGTTGTTTCTGTCCCTCTCTTTCTCTCTCCCTTCCCCTCTCTAAAAATAAATAAATAAAGTCTTAATTTTTTTTCAATTATAGTTTACATTCAATATTATTCTGGATTAGTTTTAAATATACAGCAGAGTGGTAACAAAATCATGTACTTTACAGAATATTCCCCCTAATGTTTCAAGTACTCACCTGGCCCCGTGTATGTTTATTACAATACTATTGACTATATTATACGCTGTACTCTATATTTCTGTCACTATTCACTACCAATCTGAAATTCTTAATCCCTTTACTTTTCTCACCCAGCCCTCTAACCCCACTCCCTTCTGACAGCCATCAGTCAGTTCTCTGTATCTATGAGTCTGTTTCTATTTTGTTTGTTTTTGTTCTTTAGATTCCACATATAAGTGAAATATGATATTTGTCTTTCTCTGTCTGACTTATTTCACTAAGCATAATACTGGTTCATCCCTGCCATCGCGAAAGCAAGATTTCATTTTTTTTTATGGCCAGGTAGTATTCTGTTGTATATTTTTACCATAGTATTTTGTTGGTTTGTCGCTAGGCCTCTTGTTTTTTTTTTCTTTCTCCCCACCCCCCTTTTTCTTTTTTACTCTTTTGTTTCACAGTTTTTTTATCCACTTGTCTACTGATGGGTATTTGGATTGCTTCCATAGCTTGCTTATTGTAAATAATGCTACAATGACCATAGGGATGTATATATTCTTTTGAATTACTGTTTTGGGTTTTTTTTTGGTATATATTCCCAGAAGTAGAATCAGTAAAACAATTCCATTTTTAATTTTTTGAGGAAGCTCCATACTGTTTTCACAGTGGCTGCACTGGTCTGCCTACACTCCCATCTACAGTGCACAAGGGCTCCCTTTCCTCCACATCCTCGCCATCACTTGCTGTTTGTTGATTTATCAATGACAGCCATTCTGACAGGAATGAGTAGTTAGTTTCTTTCCCCCCCAACTTTCAAATTGTTAAAATACAAATTATATAAAAACATATTATCTTAATCATTTTTAAGTGTTTAACTCAGTGGTATTAAATACATTTGTTACAGAACCTCCTCCCCGCCCCAACCAAACCCCAGGGGTCTATTACTTTATGGTTCTTTTTGCCCGCTGCCAATAAGAACTGTGACTCTCAATACCTGGGTTTGGTAGAAAGGAAAGGAACTACTTATTCAAAAGTTATACAGGTTCAGAATAATGGTAGAATGTCACCATTGAATCCCAAAGTCCCTTTAAACACACACACACACACACACACACACACACACACACACACA
>PVKM010023075.1:0-21408 GCA_004027735.1 Carollia perspicillata | reverse complement strand
ATTCTTCACCTACGTTACAGAGATTTTCACACACTCCTTTTTTTTTTTTTTCTTACAATTTCCATCTCTCTCCTCACATTGCGCATCGGTTCTTGTGCGCTGTCCTCTTTTCCACGAGAGCCCTTAGCGTTGGTGTTTGAAGCTCCCAGTTTGCTGGTCCAGCATCCCTGCCATGTCTGAATCTGGGTCTGACGCTTGCTCTGCCTCTTTAAACTATGGGGGTTCTTTTTGCCTTTTGACATGCCATGTAAGTTTTTGTGGAAAGTCAACATGGCGTGGTGTGTAAGAGAACTCCAGTGAAGAGGTCTTTAATGATTTGGTGGTGCGGTGTGGGGGTGGGGCAACTTGCTGTAGTCCTGTGATCGTGACCCTCTGTTAGGAAGCCTCCGCCCTTCAGCTGTGAACTTCACCAGTGCATCTCATTCTTCTCGTCCTCAGGTGGGGCAGGATGGGGAGGGTGAAGCGTGGCTGGCTGTGTCCCTTCCCCGTGTGGAAGGCTAGAGGGGGCTGGTGACAGGTGTTCTCCTTCCCCCAGGTCGGTCAAACTGCTAAAATGCCACGAGCTTAGACTCTGGAATAGCGGTTTTTCTCAATGACAGCCTCTCGTGAAGAACAGGGTGCTCTAGCATATTTCGAAATGGTTAGTTTTCCCTGTTCCTGCAGGAAGTGTTACTGAACAAAAACCAGAAGTCCATCCACCTGATGCCACAGAAGCCAGACGCATGAGGCGGAGGCTGGCGAAACAGGAAAGAGGGCTTATTCAGGCGGGGTGCAATCCGGGAGAGGGGCAGACTCCCATCTCAGAGCTGGTCTTCGCAGCGAGGCCAAGCCCAGAGCCCGTGTCCGGAGTTCCTAATCCATTATAAAGCAGTGTCTTTCGGAGCCACCAGGTGGCTGCTAAGTGGTCCTTAGTGCCCATCCAGGTAGCGTGGCTTGCTACCATCCAGGTAGCGTGAACCAGCTGCTGTTCATGTGAGGCTCCCGCACAGCCACGGGAGCTGCTAGGGGCGCAAGGCTGCTTGTGGCTGCCAGGGGGGCAAGGTTGCGTATCCCCAGGTGAGAGAATGTGCGAATACACCTTTCAGTGCATCGTCGGGTGGGCAAGAGAGAGAAAGAGACTCCTGGCTGGAGGCCCCGTGGCCCATGGAGAAAGCAGGCGAATGCACCATTCGAGTTCAGGTCATGAGCCAGAGAGAGCCAGAGACCTTCCTTTGTTCCCCTGGGATTATATTTTTGGGGGGTATGGGACAGATCAGGTGCTTTCTCAAGATACAATCAACTTCCCAAATTTTAATGTGCTTTCTTCAGTGGACCCACCTCCCAACCAATCCCTTCTTTCCCCAGGCTACACTGTTAGGCCTCTCTGGGCCAGCACTGCCCCCTGGGCCATTCTGATTTCAGGGGTGCACATGCCTGCCTTTCCCTGGTCCCACCCCCAATCTTGTACTGGAAGAGGGCTGGGCTTTGTCCTTTATCCAATTATCTTGCTAGCCTTTCAGGTACTCAATGTAAGAACCGCCATCCTGCTGCCTCCATCCTGGGTGATCAGGGAGACTCCCCTGGTTCTGACCAACCACCCGCTCACTGGTAACAGACACATAAAGGGGCACCTGTGTGCCCCAGGTAGTCCCTGGGCGAACCTGGGAGGGCTCCAGAGGTGAAACTCACAAAAGTGTGTGCACCCCCCCTAAGACTGGATCCTTCTGGACTTTTTAACTCGGACTTGTTCACACTGAGCTTCCGTTTCATCACCTACAGTTCAGGCGTTTCTGCCCCAGCACTCGTTCCCTAGAGGTTTCCGTGCCTGGGCTGCTACTCTGGTGAGGTGTGATTCTCTGTGTCCACCTGTCTGTCCGATTTTGGAGACTGCAGTTTTCCTATGACCTCAGTTCTCTTGTAACAGGGTGCAGCCAAGATGGGGGCCCGAATGGGGATTTGTGATGGGGTCCAGAACTCAAGGTGTCCAGGACATATTATACACACACACACGATATCCTCACCCCCACGAGTCTGAGCTGGGAGATGGGACACATGGAGCAGGGCCATTGAAAGCTGTTTTGCATAGCAACAGCTTTGCAGCTAACCTCTGGCATGGTCATTTAACATATCTATAAGTTTTAACTGGCTTCATGGATATGTTAAATGGCTGTGTCCATGTTTTGAGCCAGGGGGATGGAGTGATGTCCACCCAAGATGTAACTGGGAGGCAACGGCCCCTGGTTACAGCACATGTGTGAGAGCTTGGAAATGATTGCCTCCACACCATGGGGCCGCGCCTGCCCAGACTTACTGTGGCAGCCCAGTAAAGCTGGAAGAATACAGGAATGCTGGCAGGTGTAACTGATTGTGGGAGGAGTTGGAAGTCGGGCTGCAGAGGAAGATTGGCGCTGGGATTTAAATCCAGGCATGTCAGCCATGCAAAGGGAGAACCACGTGGTTTTGGCAGAGTGGGGACCCCATGGCTTGGGCAAAAGTCAGGACCACAAGGCTTCGGGGTGCTTCCTTTTGCCACTCGGCTTAAGAAGCAGGAGAGACTTTGCCTGGAAGAAAAGGGGTGAAAGGGCTCTTGCTGGTGGGCCACGAGAAGGTGCCACATGGATTTGGATTAACTGGAGATCGTGGTGGCGACACAGCTGTTGGTGCTGGAAGCCTGAGCCACGGGCTTCTACTTCTTTCCAGACTGGGCAGAGCAAGAAGGAAGGACTGTGTACATTTGTGGATATTCTAAAGAACTTTAGTCTGTATAACTCCTAAATAAATAATAATTCCTTTCCTTTTCACCAATCTGGCCTTGAGAGACATCTTTCCTCTGGTGGTGGGCATAGCAAACCTAGTAGGGGGGCCCCAGAGAAAAAAAGTGGGGTCCTTTCAATAATAGTATATCATACACCCCCACCCTGGTCTGTTCTGTGACACTCTGACAGATCTAAGAAGAGTTTTGATTGTTCTGTTTGTTTAGACTTCAATTGATGGAGTGATGACATCCAAGCTCCTCATAGGCAGAACTGAAAACTGGGCGTCTTTTTTTGTCTGTTTTTCAGAGTCCTCACATGGCCGCTCCACACATTCCGTCCAAGAAGTTTAATCGCATTTGGTGGGAGAGATGGGGCAGTGTGCTTACTCCTTCTTCAGCAGAACCTATGTCCCCAACTTGTTTTCTGGAACAAAATGCAATTAATACATAGATGACTGGAGAAAATACTGAGAAGGTATGTGAGAAAATCTTACCGGTTATTTCTGGGAGGTAGGATTTCAGGAAGTTTCTTATTCACTTTTCAGTCATTCCCACCTTTTCTTTAATGAGCATTATTCCTTTTATAATGAGGAAACAATCATTAGGCGCTCTTAAAATGACTCGGTCATGGTGACCTCACACTCAGTGGTAAGAATCGTTTCTGAGGCACAGTTGTGGACTGTTTGGGCAGACGGAAAGCTCACACTAAGTGTGCAGGTGATGCGAGCATCCTCCCTGCAGCCCGGAGCACCACGTCGGCTCCGGCAGGAGGAAGAGAGCCGCTGCGGAAGGGGGCCCAAGCCACAGGGCCCTGGGGCTCTGTTTCTTTTCCTTTTCATTGTCTGTTTGCCTAAACATTCCATTAAGATAAAAATGTGAAAACCAAACAACAGAGCCATTGTCACAGGTTCTCACAGGGGACCCCATCCTCTCACCGAACCCCTTGGGCTTGGGGACGCACAGAGTGCTTGACCCGTGCACCGAAAAAGTCATGTCGGTGCCCTACTCCCCAGACCTACGAGCGTGACCTTGTTTGGAAAAAGGGATTTTGCAGATGTAATCAAGTTAAGGATCATGACATAAAGAGATCTGTATGGATGATCTGGGTAAACCCTAAATCCAATGACAAATGACATAAGAGACACATGGTCAGGCACAACAGAGAAGGGGACGTGGGCATGGAGGCAGATATCAAAGTGATGGGGCTCAGGCCAAGGTAGATGGGAACCACCACAAATGAGAAGAGGCAAAGAATGGGTTCTCCTCTGGAACCCAATAGGGAGTGTGGCCTGCAATACTTTGATTTCGGACTTCTGGCCTCCAGAACTGTGAGAGCATGGATTTCTGCTGCTTTAAACTGCCAAGTGTGTGGCAATTCTTGACAACAGCCCTAAGAAACTAACAGAGCTTCAGACAGGCCAGGCTCCTGGCAGGTCATCCGGCCTGAGCGAACTCAGTCCAGCAGTCAGACCCCAGGCAGATGGACGAAAACTGCATTGCAATCTAATGAGGGAAAAGCAGGAGTGTGCAGGGGCGGGGGGCTCACTGGAGACAAGACTTAGAACCAGGAAGAAGCCCCGTGTCCTCTGAGAAGGGTTTCTTGGGAGACCTGTGGAGCGCCTCTGTGGAAGTAGCTTTGGTGGTGAACGTTACTCAACTTAATGTTATATCCTTTGGCAAAAGTGTGCATCAGTCAGCGGGGGTAGGGGGGCAGGTTGCAGTAACAAAGAGCCCTAAATTCGTAGTGCTTTACAACAACAAAGGTTTGTTTCTCCCTACGCACGAGTGTGTAATGGGTTACGTACGGGTTCAACCCATATTTTCTGTCTCCATGACCCAGGCTGAAGCAGCAGCCACCATGTGAAACATTAATAGTCACAATGGCAGAGGAAATGAGAAATTTGGCAGATTCCACATAAGCCATTAAATGTTCCAGCTCATTGGTCTGACTCATTAGTCATTCAAACCCACCCAGACAAGGCCAGAGAGTGTGACCCTATCACATTGCCCAGAAGGTGGAGAGCTGAGAACATCGAGTAGACAGCATCGGCGACCAGCACGCTTTCCGTGAATCAAGAGGCTCCATGTCTCATAGGCTCAGTGATCGCTGCCCAGCACAGGGCCTGGCTCAGACTGTGTTCAGGTCCTGTTGAATGGAAGGAAGGAAAGAAGGAAGGGAGGGAGGGAGGGAGGGAGGGAGGGAGGGAGGGTGAGTCACCAGAGAGGGACTGAGACCAAGGCGGGTCTGCCCTGAAACGGTCTGGGATGTGTGGGTCCTTGACTTCATGCAGGAAAGATTTCACAACAGGAGTCCAGGTGATTTTGAGAGTGTGTTTCTTAAAGCTGGGGACAGGGAAACAAAGGAGGGGCTTAAGGTAGAAGAGGCAATATCCCAGCACCAGGAGTGGGCCTGGGCAGAGCTGCCTAGACGCCGGAGAGAAAGTCACAGTAGCAGAAGTGAGCCACGCTTCTGCGTGGACTCGGGAACAAGTTCCAGAGATAAAGGAGGGCATTTATTTGGGGACAGGTTCTGGATCTTAGCCCAGGATGAGCTGCAGCTGTCTGCTGCTTCCTTGGTGGCAAGTCTCTCGGGAACCCTTAGAGTTTAGGAGAAAAAAAGCAAAGCACACATCTGAGGAAGGCGGGGGTTGCAGGCGTGCTTGAGGGAGAGTGCTCATTGGCATCCTTTGTCTTAAGGGCTTTTATCTGTTTTCTTAAGGTAGGGATTTTAAGGGAGGTCTCAGGGGAGGGTTTCAGCAGAATGTGCAACAGCTCTCTGGGTGATGGTCATGTGTCAAAATGCGTGTATGGGGGAGTTTGGGCTCATTCTCCGTCAGCTTCACTGCTTTCCTTTTATCTTGGGTTTGTCAGGCTCTAATCGGGTTTTTTGTTACTTATGTCCCCGACTTCATCCTTTCTGTGGTTTGGTAGCATCAATGGCACTAACTTGGTCTCTGTTATCTATGTCCTTGACTCTCTGGTTGGGGAGGAGAGCCGTCCGCTCCTGAGTATGCTTGGTTTGGGGAAAAGAAGATCTTGGGACTTATTCGTAGGCTGTTAATTGCGTGGCCTTGTTTAACTATTGTTGTCATAGTTTCCCTCATTCCCATTTGCTAAGGAAGTTTCTAGCTTCTTGCTATCCTGCCTCTGAAGGAAGGACGGGTCAAGTTCCTGGCAGGTAGAAAGTGTTAAGGACTGGTCTTCCAAATCAGCACTGAAAATGGGCCACGGCGGGAGCACTAGAAACATGTGCTGAGTCCCCGCAGTTGGCTCTCATCTTTCCCCTCCTAGTTTTGACTCGGAGCCTTTCACCAAATCCAAGCCCATAGCCAGGCACAGCCCAGGACGCAGCCTGCAAGGCCAAGGCCGGGAATGAGGTTGGTGCTGGAGGAGCTTGCCTGAGCAGTCAGAATGCAGGCTAGGTGTTGGAGCAAACCTCAGCGCAAGGTTCGGGCCCGGTGCTGCTCTCCCCTCCCCTGTCTTTGGGGGTGTGTTCCAGTGACCCAGGCCGAGTCCAGCCCGGCATACCGTATCACTTGGGCCCATTTGCCCCTCACTGGCAAGCTCTGTCTGGGCCTTTATCTGCACCCTGCATCGAGTAAGTCCATCTAGAGGACAACACAGACCCATGACCTTGTTTTATTTCAGTCTGACCTTTGAATTAGTTATGACTTCTTGAGTGCAAGTGTAAGAAACCATTCAAAGTGATTTACAAAAAAGTGCGATGGTTTCAGGTATGGTTGGATCCAGCAGTCTAAGCCAATGCTCTGCTTCTTGGCTTGACTTTTCTCTAATATTAGCCTCATTCTCAGACTTTCCCACTGTGTAGCCCTGGCCCCTGCATCTAGGCCAGTGCCAGGAGTATAGAAGAAGTTCAGTAAACAGTTGTGGAGTGAATGAATAAATGATAGGCTTAGCACTAGAGGTTTACCTCCTATCAATGTAGCAATTCCAGGAAAAAGGAGTAATGCTTTCCGAACCCAAGTTCTTAGGGCTGAATCTAATTAGTCTGGCTGGGTCTGGGTCATATATTTGTCAGAGCAGCCTAGGCTTTGCCATGGTAACACACAAATGTGTGTTAAACTCTCTTACTACTTACTCACATGGGCTTGGGGAAGAAGGCTTTGCTCCAAGTAGTCAATAAGGTGTTCAGGCTCCTGCCGTCTGAGCCCTACTATCTTCAGCGCGAGGCTTCAAGGTTATCACGGGAAGACAGGAGAGAATAGCCGGAGTGGAAATGTGCTAAGGGTCTGAAAAGGGCATTCATGACTTCTGCCTGTATTCCACTGGCCAGAGCTGGCACAGGGGAGAGGAAAGCGGTTTGTAAACCTGCAGTATTGCAGCCTGCTCAGGCAACCTGACTCCCTGAGCCAGTCTCGCCGCCAGGAGGTCTCACTGCTCTGATTGGCCAGGCCTGGGTCACATGCTCGCCCCTGAAGCCAGGGGACTGAGTCAGCCCATCGCCCCCTGCACCAGCCCAGGAGGAGGGCCACGCTACCTTGTGAGAAACCAGGGGCCACTGCCAGAATTGGGGACAGGTGCTGGGCCAGAAGCATTATTGCAGACACCCAGGCCCTGGTGTCGCTTCTCGATGCTGCGTGGCCCCGCGCAGCCCGCCGACTCCGCAGGAGCCTCCTCAGCAGGCTCGGCCTGGCGAAGGGCCCAGAGCACCTCTGACTGCACTGAGAGTGTATTCCAATAACTTTCAGACCCTGGAAAGTCTCACTCAGTGAGGATATTCAAGGCTTATTTTTGTAACACAGACTCTAGGCAGATAAAAAGATTTGGGGCAACAGGTTAAATATCTATAGAGTGATATGTATTTCAATAACCTTGAGACACAAATGTTTAAACTCTTACTTGTAGAATACTTGGAAAATAAAGGGATGTGTCAGCTTTCACGGAGACAAATTATGGTAACAGATGATGGCCCACGTCTCCATGGCTGACGCAGCACAGGCTCCCTCCTCCCTGGTGTTTCACGTTGGCAGTGGTCAGCCAGGCCCCGCGCCATGTGTCTGCTCTCCGGGACGCAGGCTGAAGGGCCGGCTTCGCTGGGGCAGGTTGATCTCGTAGTAAGGAAAACAAACACGGAGCTGCCCAATGGCTTTTACAGCTTCTGCTCCAACCTGGTTGGCACCTGTGGCGTCTGCCTGCATTTCTCTGGCTCAGCAAATCAGCGGTCAGGTCTGAAGTCGGGGGGATGGGAGAGGGGCGTGTGGGATAGCGTGCTCCTCCCAGAGGGGCCACAGCAGGGTGACTGCAGTGGGCAGGGACCTTTCATAGCAGCCTAGGGGAGAACAAAGTATAAAAAATAAAATACAATGATCCTAGTGCCGCCACCCTGAGATAACCACCGTCACCCTCCTGGTGGATCCCGTTCAGGACCTTTCCAGGCACGTGCAAACTGCCATTCTCATCTAGCCACAAAGGCTACCAGACCCAGATACTCACACCAGCTGGAATACCAAACACCAATCAGGGGACCCAGGGGGCCGCCCAGCCCCACACGCCACTGTTCAGGCCTGTCGCAGGCTCTGGCAAAACAGGTTATTGCCCTGCCCCGGGGGAGGGCCTGCTGCGCACCCGAAGTGGGTGTTTGCTGGCTTAACTGTGCTGATCTGAGTATGTAAATCGAGTCCAACATTTGACTTTGTATGTAAATGTATATATTTCCTGAATATTTCATTTTTATTTTAAACTTATAAGGATTTTTCTGTGTTGCTAAAAACCGGCAAGTGTAATTTTAACGACTACATGAGGGTTTATTTTATGGTTCTATTATAACTACTTAACCCAAGTCTTGAGCATTTTAAATTATTCTACTTTCTGGTTTTTTAAAAAAATAACTGTTACAAGCTACATATGTGTTTGTAAAGTAATCTCTTAATACAAAGTAACTCCCTTTCATCACAGAATATGCAGATGAGGGAAAATTAAGTTTGCCTGTAACTCTTCCTCCTAGAGACAATTGTCTAGATATATTAATACTTAAATGTACACTTTTATTTATAAACAAAAAATGGGATCATTAAAAATGCATGCTGTGTGATTTTTTTCTGGTGTGTCCTTGTGCTCTTGACTCACGGAAGGGGAATTAACGGGACGAGTGCCAGCCCATGCTGGAGTCTCTTCCAAGGTGTGGGGTTAGCATGTACTTCCTCCAACAGTGCGTGACAACAGACCTCCGCCCCACCACGGTCACTGTGTTATGATCACCACCTGATTCCGTCTGGCCGGAGAGACCGTGGCTGGGGCCCCAGTGGCGCCCATGCAGACGTCCCGACCAGGCTGGCAGACAGCCCCTGGCAGGCAGGGTGCTCTGGGACCCTACCAGCTCCTATGCCACCCAGCCTGCCTCCCCACTCTGGGTTCAAAGTGCCTGCTGGTTGCTGCCACCTTTGATTCTTGTCCCCAACCGGTGAACTTGGGTGCGAGCACAGCCCTGCAGCTCACGGTGTGAGAGGGCCGGGCGTAGTGACTGGCTCCAAAAAGAGAAAACCCAGCCACAGTGACGGAGGTCCCTCCTGAGCCTGGGCTGTAAAAGACAGTGACTCCCGCTCTGGCTCGCACGCTCTCCCCGGACGGCACACTTCACTGTCCCCTCTGGCGAAGACTGCTGCCCTGCAGCGAGCCGCCCTGTGGAGAGGCCGATGCAGCTCGCAGGCGAGGGTGGCCTCGGCAGCAGTCAGGGAAGACCTGAGGCCCTTCATCCAGCAGCTCACAGGTTCTGCTAACACTCATGTTCGAGAGCTCGGAAGGGGGTCCTTCCCCAGTCAAGCCTTCAGGTACCTTGACTGGAGCTTCATAAGTGACCCTGAGCTCAAAGCACTCGGACAAGCCACACCCGATTCCTGAGCCACAGTGAGATGACAGTGTGTGCGACTTTAAGCCACTAAGCTTGGGCTCATTTGTTACACAGCAGCTGATAACTAAGAAGAAATCCTACTACTGAGGAGTCTGAAATACTTGATTCTAGAAAATGAAAATACTTTCTAAGGGTAAGCGTTGCAAAGCATTGCTCTGGAGAAGAGGTTTCAAAATGATAAACCACAGCCAACATCAGGCTGCAGAAGGGTTTGCCTTTTCTTTTTCCTGTGGAGAAGGGCATCCGTACGATGTTTGCAAAACATTTTGGGTCAGCATTTGAAACCTGGGAGACTTCATAGGCACTCAGGCCACTTGCCTCTCTGGACTCTGGGCAGTGGAGGCCACCAGGCTGCTCTGGGGATAGGGGAGGGGGTGTGTGTGCTCTCCTGTGTGTCATAGAACACGCCACCGCTTATTGTCCCCGTTTCTGAGGCCAAGTGCTGGCTGTCCTTTATCACCGCGTTTCCACCATTTCTCACGATGGAGTAAGAGAAAGTTCAGAGAACAGTAAGACACAGCGGAATATTGCTCCCTCATCTCCATCAGAGGAAGGCAAAGGCCAAGAGGGTCAGGAGTTCAGACAGAGGTCAGCCGACCGCCCCTGTCCGCACCACGTGCTTGACATCTGCTGAGGCTGGGTGTCCCGGGCGGTGTCTTCCTCTGTCTAGTGGTGCTTTAGTCAGGACGGCCCCACCCACCAGGGACTGGGGCTCTGGCTCAGCCGCAGCCAGACAGGGCGGCCTCTTCGGACACTGTTAGTTCAGTTCCTCGCTTCCCTTCCTGCCGCCTCAGGGCCTCTCTGTCTCCGCATAGTCTTTCCAAGTAGTCTCCCCAGCAGGAAAGTCGGACTCCTCACACGACAGCTCTTGGGTGCGAACTGCCAGGCCTTCCTCAGGGAGGGATGGTGGCCGGCCCAGGAGCATGGCTGACTCACGCAGTTGCTTCACACAGGTTGAGGGCACAGCTCAGATTGGGACGGAGGGGACTGCCTGGGGTGTGGGCACTGGAAGGCCTGCCTCCAGGCCGCCAGGTCTCCGGGGCAACTCCCTGCTTCCCCAGGATGCTCAGAAACATGGCAGCAGGGGCCAGCCTGGCTTATTTCATTGAGAAATTAAAGGAGGCAGGGACAGGTGGCCCCAGGGGAAGGGGAAAGCAAGGAGCCACTTGGATTACACATCAAGACCACAGCAGACAGCCTGGTGGCTGGGAGCTGCTGCAGAGGCTGTGATGGGCCCGGCTGAATGGAAATCACTTCGGCTGGGTACAATACAAGGATGACCGGGCAGGACCACCCCACACACATGGTGGGAGCAGACAGAGATAAGCCCGCTCCCAGCCCCTCTCACGGTGCCCCTGGGAGACTACTGCTCCCTCACCTGTGATGACCCTCACCCTCTCTGTTTCTCCCAGGTAAACACTGGGAAGGATAATGAGATTGGCCCTGCTTCCCCACAGCACCCAAACCAGAACTGACCTGTGCTCCCCAAAAAGCTCCTCGGAATCCCCCAGCACAGGCCCTATTCCACAAGCCCCTCTCAGCCCCACAGGCCTGATGAGTGTGCCTGCCCTTGCTACTGACCACTATGACTGTATGCTCCTAGAGGCTTTGGCTGGGGGCCTTTAACACCGTTCATTCATTCATTCATTCATTCAACAAGACTTACTGTCTTCCTTCCTTCCCAAGGTTTCAGGCCTGCCCACCCTCTGAGGGAACTGCTCCCTTTCCAGCATTCTGGCCCCAGAGGGCTGGCCCAGTTACCCCAACCCCTGCTGGAATGGGGGCACCATCTTGGCATTGGCCAGAGAAGACCATGGGAAGATGTGACCTCAGCATGTCCAAAGTGGGGATGTCTGTTCAAACCCAGCAGCCACCCAGGCCTTTTCCTTCCCTTGCAGGTCTGCTCTCCTGCCTGAGAAACACCTAATCACCTCCCATGGGCAGGCTGCACTCTGTGGACTTGACCGACCTCACCTATCAGGCCACGTGTCCCCAAAAGTGTCTTCTTCCCAGAAGCTTTCTCTGATCCTCTGGCAGAAGAAACCTCTCGTCCTGCTGGGTGTCCCCAGGGCCTTGGACATTGCTAGGTTATCCCGTCTGGCAGCCATGGGGTACTCACATGGCCTTGTTCCCCACCAGGCCCTGAGAGCTGGGGGAAAGGCCATGCCCTGTGTTCCCAGCCAAGGCCTGGTATGGAGAAGGGCCTGGTCCTTCCACCGTTAGTGGGGCAGGACCAGCATGTCCTTTCCATGTGGCCACATCCTCCTGCCCTTGCACAAGCCACAGGCCCACCCCGAGAAGCACATGGCCTCGTGGCGTCAGGGCCTGTGCGTGGCGGGCCCAGGGGACGGGAGGGGTCTGCATGACCTCAGAGGGGTGTGTGGGACGAGTGTGAAATCACGCTGTTTACGAGGCTCTGACACAGCGCCCGTCATTTCCTCCCTGCCTGGCCGCACAACACTTCCCCTGCTTAGTCGGCCTCCGCCGACCTATCCTCTAGAATCCCCCACCGTCCCTCTGGCTGCCCCTTGTGGCAGGGATGATGGGTTCAGAGCTGTTTGTCTGCCCTTTGCATCAGGAGCTCAGGGAATCACTTGGGCCTTGGGAAGAGAGAGCCTCCTGGCAGCCATCCACTTGGGCCCGGCACAGTACAGGCTGGGGATGCCCCCGCTGCCGCTCGGCCCCTCTGCAAGGAGCATAGGACAGGCCGAGCCAGGCTGGCCGGGGTCCCTGACCACAGGGGTGGAGAGGGAGATGGCCAACCCCATCCTGCCTTCCTGGCCATGGGCCTCTCAGAGAAGGGCCTCCAGGGCCCAGAGACAAATTCCCAAGTAAGGAGTACTAGGGAGGGGACAGGGAGGATACGAGCCCATGTGGCTCAAGTGGGGGCGAGGGGCTGGCAGGAGGCAGCACCAGGGAACAAGCAGACCCTCGAGTTTCCCTGCTGAGAATAGGAAGGGCCCCAATTCCACCTCCCCCACCTGCAGTGCTGACCCCCGAGGCAAAATGCCTGCAGGGTCCACAGAACGAGGGAGAGAGACACTGACTTCACAGACTAGATACTCTTCACACCTGCTCCACCTGAGGGCTCACAGGCTAAAACACTGTGCTAGCTGCCCTGGCCGGGTGGCTCCAGTGGTCGGAGCATCAGCCTGCACACCAAAAAGGTTGTGGGTTCGATCTCTGGTCAGGGCGCACACCTAGGCTGTGGGTTGGATGCCCAGTTGGGGCGTGTGTGGGCGGCACCAGATCCGTGCTTCTCTCTCAAACACTGATGCTCCTCTCTCTCTCCCGCTTAGGTACATGGGTGGCGAGGTTCAAGCTCTCCCCCACCCATGTGACCTCCCCGGATCAATATAAAGAATATTTCCATCACTCCACAGAGTCCCCTCAAGGCCATCCCCAGTCAATACACACCCACCCCACACCCCAGAGGCAGCCACAGTTCTGATTTCTAGCATTGCACCTTCGTTTCCACTGTTGTCGAACTCCACGTAAATGGAGTCGTGCTGTATAGACGTTCTCCTACAAGTCCGCATGCACTTAGGGTTTGGTTTCGCTCAGGGACAGGCCTAGAGTGAGATTTCTGGGTTGCTGAGCAGCAGTAGCTTTAACCAGCAGAAATTGCTGCGCACTTTTCTGAAGCAGTCGGCCCACGGGCCGCTCCCACCGGCAATGCACACAAGGTCCACTGTTCCTGTCTCCTCAGCCCTTGCTGTGGTTGGCCTTCTCCATTTAGCCATTTAGCCAGGGGTGTAGGACAGTATTTCATTGTGCTTTTCATTTGTACTTTCCTGATGACCAATGAAACTAAGCATCTGTGTATACGCTTATCGGCCATTTGGGTGTCCTCTTCCGTGAAACGCCTATTCAAACATTTCTTTTCATTTTTTTCAGTTTTATCATTTTTTAAAGGTTTCAAAAGATACTTTTTTAATTTTTAAGTATATTAAGTATATTTTAAGTATAAGTACTTTATTGATTATGCTATCGTTGCGGAAAAACGAACTCTTACACGATCTGGGGTGATGGAGTAAGCCTTTATTACACGCGTGGGCCCAGAGGAGACAGCTTCCAAATTCTGGGCGCTGAGGAGGGGTCAGGTGGGCAGTTAAATACTTTTGCAACAAAGTGAGGAGGGGAGAGGTCTCGTGATACAAGCAGGAATGTGGAAGCCAAGGCAGAAGCAGAGGGTGAAAATTGCCCAGGGCCAGGACAAAGAGATAGTAAGAGATTAACTGAGTCCGAAACAGAAAGTCAACTAGTTAACAGGTGGTCGTCTGGAGCCCAGGAAGCCAGCAGGGAGTTATCAGAGGTCCAGAACAGATAGTCTGAAGCCGGGAAGACCGGAAGGAAGTCATCAGAGACTAATGCAGAGTGCCAGCTTCAATCTCTAAGTACACTTTCAATTTTCTACTACACTATTACAGTTGTCCCATTTTTTTCTCCCCTTTACTCCCTTCCACCCTGTACCCGCCCTCCAACCATCATTCCCTCCCTTACTTCATGTCCTTGGGTCGTACATCTAAGTTCTTCGGCTTCTCCATTTCTTATACGATTCTTAACCTCCTCCTGTCTATTTTCTACCTACCATTTATGCTACTTATTCTCTGTACCTTTTCCCCCATACTCACCCCTCCCCCTCCCAGCTGATAACCCTCCATGTGATCTCCATTTCTGTGATTCTGTTCCTGTTCTAGTTGTTTGCTTAGTTTGTTTTTGTTTTTAGGTTCAGTTGTTGATAGTTGAGAGTTTGTTGTCATTTTACTGTTCACATTTTTTATCTTCTTCTTTTTCTTAGATAAGTCCCTTTAACATTTCATATAATAAGGGCTTGGTGATGATGAGCTCCTTTAACTTGACTTTATCTGGGAAGCACTTTATCTGCCCTTCCATTCCAAATGAGAGCTTTGCTGGATAGAGTAACCTTGGATGTAGGTCCTTGCCTTTCATGAATTTGAATTCTTCTTTGCAGCCCTTTACTGCCTTCGAGGTTTCTTTTGAGAAGTCATCTCCTTTGTAGGTAATCATCTCCTTTTGTCTTGCTGCTTTTAAGAGTCTCTCCTTATCTTTAATCTTGGGTAATGTAATGATGATGTGCCTTGGTGTGTGCTTCCTTGGGTCCAACTTCTTTGGGACTTTCTGAGCTTCCTAAACTTCCTGGAAGTCTATTTCCTTTGCCAGATTGGGGAAGTTCTCCTTCATTATTTTTTCAAATAAGTTTTCAACTTCTTGCTCTTCCTTTTCTCCTTCTGGCAGCCCTGTGATTCGGATGTTGGAGTATTTAAAGTCGTCCTGGAGGTTCCTGAGCCTCTCCTCATTTTTTTGAATTCTTGTTTCTTCATTCTGTTCTGGTTGAATGTTTCTTTCTTCCTTCTGGTCCAAACAGTTGATTTGAGTTCCGGTTTCCTTCCCATCACTATCGGTTCCCTGTACATTTTCCTTTATTTCACTTTACATAGCCTTCACTTCTTCCTCTATTTTGTGACCACACTCAACCATTTCTGTGAGCATCCTGATTACCAGTGTTTTGAATGCTGCATCTGATAAGTTGGCTATCTGTTCATCACTTAATTCTATTTTGGGATTTGGGCCAGATTTCTTTGTGGAGGTGCACTGTAAGGGGCAGAGCCTTAGGTATTCAGAGCCTTAAGGCGGAGCAACCTGCGTTGCTACTGCCTTGGGGTGCTGTATGTGGGGGAGGGTCAGAGAGGGAACAATGGTGCTTACTTGGGCCTCAGCCGGCTTTCAGTCGCTTCCCCCGATACCCACAAGCAGATCGTGCCCTTTCTGGTGCTGATTCCCGGTGGGTGGGTTTGTGTACATTCTAGGACCCTGTGGGTCTCTCCAACACACTCTCCTGTGAGACTGGGAGTTTCTCCCACAGCTGCAACCTCCACAGGTGTTTTCCATCAGAGGTTCTGAGGCTTTATTTCCCTGCGCTGGAACCCTGGGTTGCACCATCAGTCTTGATCCTCAGTTGTTCCTCCTGGTTTATTTGCACACAAATGTGGGACCGCCCAGTCCACCAGCCACTGCCTTGCTGCAAGTCCTCTGCACTCTGGCTGCCCATCTCCACCCCTCCTGCTCATCTGGATGAATGTTTCTTCTTTAACTCCTTGTTTGCTGGACTTCCATACTGTTTGATTTTCTGGCAGTTCTGGTTATTTTTTGTTTTTAAATTTGTTGTTGTCCTTCTTTTGGTTGTGTGAGGAGGCAAAGTGTATCTATCTATGCCTCCATCTTGGCCAGAAGTCCCCCGGTTTCCAGGTTCTATCATTTTTTGGTGAGTAGGAGCTCTATTTGTGTTCAAGATATTCTAGTATAGTCATGTCCTTTGTCAGATACATGTAGTGTGGATGTTTTCTCCCGGTCTGTGGCTTACCTTTCCACTTTCCTAATGGAATTTGTGGGTCAGCAAAAGTTTTCCATTTTGTTGAAATCAAATTTGTTATTTTTTCTCTAGGATTAGTGCTGTTTACATCCAGTTTAAGGAATCTTTGTCTACTCTGAGATCGTGAAGGTATTTTCTTTTTTCTCCTAGAGATTTTATTTAGGTCTATGAGTCATTTCAAAATAATTTTTCTGTATGGTGTAAGGTAAGAGATCAAGGTCCCTCATTTTATGTGGATTTCCAGTCGACCCAGCTCCATGTATTTAAAATACTTTCCTTTTCCCATCGAGTTACACTAGAGCCTTTGGTGAAAATGATGTGACTCTATACAGTCACCCCTTGGTATCGACAGGGAATTGTTTCCAGGAATCCCCCCAAGGACAACAAACTCCACAGATGCTCTAGTCCCTTATATAAAATGGTGTATTATTTGCATGTAACTTATATGCAACCTCTCATATACAATGAGAGGTTCCCTGTACATTTAAATCATCTCTAGGTTACTTATAATGCCTAATACAATGTGAATGCTATGTAAATTGTTATACTGTATTGTTGAGGGAATAATGACAAGGTAAAAAATATGTGCATGTTCAGTACAGATGCAACATGTAGACCTAACTCCACAGTACACATCAGCAGCAATGAAAATTATTTTTTCAGATATCTTTGATCTGCCGTTGGTTGAATTCATGGGTGTGAAACCCATGGATATGGAGCACTAAGTGTACATGTAGTTCTGTGTCTGGGCTCTGTATTCTTTCTATTGGACTGTTTGTCTGCCCTCACACCAATGCCACAGAATCCCAATTACTGTAGCTTTGTGGTAATCTTGATATCACATAATCTTTCAAGTTTGTCTCAGATTGTTTTATTTATATATATGTATTTTAGAATAGTTTTTCAATTTCTACAAAAAGAGCCTGCTGAAATTTTCATGTAAATAGCATGGAATTTACAAATCAATTTAAGGACAATTGCCATCTTAACAATATTGAGTCTTACAATCCATGAACATGGTATACCTCTCCATTATTCAGATATTTATTAATTTCCTTTTGCAAAGTTTTGTAGGTTTTAGTATAAATATCTTGTACTTCTCTCATTACAATGTTTGTTTATTTATTTATTTACTTACAGAGAGAGGGGAAGGGAGAGAGAAAGAGAGGGAGAAGAACATCAGTGTGTGGTTGCCCCTTGCTTGCCCCCTACTGGGGACCTGGCCTGCAATCCAGGCATGTGCCCTGACTGGGAATCAAACCAGTGACCCTTTGGTTCACAGGCCGGTACTCAAGCCACTGACCCACACCAGCCAGGGCTTGTTAAAATTTTTGATGCCATTATACATAGTATTTTTTATATAATCTTGGTCTCTTTCTAATGCCAACTCTCATCTCTACTCCTCTCTTCCTTTTCTCCTATCGTGTACCTATTCTCAATTGGCCTATTCAACACCACAGTCTTCCTAACCCAATGGCTTCCCTTGAGTCCGAGGCCAACCCTACCCCATTACACTCAACATACTCTCTCCCTGAGCAGAAGGCTGCAGGTACAATCTTTTTCACAGGAAGGGGGACTTGTGTGCACCAGCCATTGTGACTGACTTGCCTGCTACAGTTCTATAACATGCTGAATGGTCCCCCCCAAAATATATGTTCACCCAGAACCTTAAACAGCAACCTTAACTGAAATAGAACCTTGTGCGTATGTAATGAAGGTAAAGCTCTTGAGATGAGACCATCCTGGATTCAGGTGGGCCCTAAATACAACAAGAGGTGTCTTTACTAAGACAGAAAGGAGGGGACACCTGGAGAGACACAGAAGGTAAGATGACCATGTGAAGACAGACGCAGGGACTGGAGTGAACTACCAGCCAAGGAACACCAACGCTTGCCACAGCCACCGGAAGCTGGGAGAGGCACGGGTGGATCTTCCCTCATGTGCACCAGAAGGAACCAACGCTGTTGACACCTTGACTCTGGCCTCCCAAACTATGAGAGAGCACACTTCTGCTGCTTTCAGTCACTCTGACTGTGGTGAGGTGTTACAGCCATCCTAGGAAACAACTACAATAGAAGGACAACTGACAGGCAGTCACAGCCTGAACTGATGGGGACCACACCCCATGCACCCGACTGCATGAAGAGCTGCCCTGCAGACAGTGTGGGTGAGGCTTCCCCGTTTCACACTGCACCTTCCTCCATGCTGGGGAGGCTGCCCCTGAACTTCAGCAGGGCCAGCCCCACAATGGGGTGCCTGGCTGCTTCCTTCACTGTGGTGGGCACTGTGTGCTTCCCACCCCCACAGGGTGGGAGGGGTGGGAGGGAAGGAGGAGAGGCCCTGTTCTTTCTTTATAATAATAATTTCCTCTTTGCTGTAAACTTTTATATCATTTTGTCCAGCTCTTTATCTGCCCTCCCATCTCTTGTCCCCTCAGCCCCAAAAGGCCAAAATACATTAAATTAATATTCTAATTTGGGGAAAAATGTCATCTTTATGATGTCTTTTCCCATCCAAAGTTTTAATTTCTCTCCATTTGCTAAACTTTTATTTTGGGTCTTTCTATTCAATTTTATAGTCTTACTCATACAGGTTTTGTATCTTTCTTTTAAAATTTATCCCTAAGATTTTATATTATTGTGAATGCATTTTTTTTCATTTTTAGCTATTTTAGAGGAAAACATTGATCTTTTAAATATGTACCGTATTTTCAGCCACCTTAAATTCTCGTATCAATCCTAGAAATCTATTTCCAGAAATGTCTTGGCTTTCTGCATGTACAATTTCTTTTGCAAATGAAATTAATTTTGACTTTTTTCCAAAATATTAAAAATGTATAAAATTTGTAAAAGAAAATGGCCTTGAACTTGATGGAGATAGCAGACATTTACTTCTTTGGTGTTCTGGCACATAGTGTTTCTTCTATCATCCGGGTCTTTTCCTAATGGCGGCTCCCATCTATTCTCTCTCTCTCTCTCTCTCCTCCCTATGCCGTGTGCGTATTCACAACCCAAATTTTAATTAGTATGATACTTGCTGTTGGATCTGATAAATGTGTTTCTTTTAGTGACCATTATATTTATTTTATTCTTATTTAATTTGGAATTTTTATTAGGAATGTTTGCCAAGTTGTGTTAAATGCCTTGGTGCATGTCTTGATATAGCCAAGTAATTTTTTCCTCCCTTGTGTAAATGTTCTCTGACCTTGGATAATTTCATTTTTGGTCCTATTTGGTCTCTCTCTGTGTCTGTCATATATTTTATATACAATAAAAGATATATAAGTATAATATAAAGTATAACATATAACAGTCAAACCACTTGCAAGATGTGTTGGCACAGTGTCAGCTCGGTGAATAGCAGTGACGCACGTTTTATAACAAACGTGGCAAAGTGCGCAGGCGCCTCCAGCAGGGGCGGTTCTAGTGCGCTGCCGCGTGCGGCGCTCCGCACAGCTTCATTTCAGGGAATAGCAGTGACTCACATTCTGTAACAAATGCCGCAAAGTGCATAGGCACCTCTGGCAGGGGCGGTTCTAGTGCGCTGCTGCTTGTGGCGCTCTGCACAGTGTCATTTAGGTGAATAGCAGTGACGCACACTCTGTAATGCATGCAATGTGGTGTTTAAGGACACTTTTTATAAAGTTATTTCTAACAATAATAACATAAAATAATATTTTTAAATAAAGTAAGGAATAAAATAAAAACAGAACAGTGTATGTATATACACACACACGATGAGCAAATAATGGTTGAATAATATAGTATAACATACAGAAAGCGTAACAATATATAAAGGCTGATTTCAATTTTTATCAACTTTCCATAAACTAAATGTAATCATACAAATGAAGTAGACACAAAATTCTAGTTCTACACCATTGCTTTCAGAAGGTCGTACAATGTAGGAGTTAGAGAACAGACTCAGGAGCCAGCCTTGCTCCTGAGGGTGGCTCCACGGGGAAATTCCAGCTCCGTGGGGTGAGAAGCTGCATTTCCCAGCCTGTCTTGGAGCTGGCCAAGGAGCTGTTGTGGAAGTCTATGTGGGCCTTTCGATAAACCTGCACTTTCACATTTCTCTTCCTTACCATCCTCTCATTTCTTTCTTTCGATGTAGACACTGGGCATGATGGCTGGAGGCCCAGCAGCCCCATTGAGACCTTGAAGATGAATGCTACATGTTGAGAATGGTAGAGCAGGAAGATGGTAGAAACCTGGATCTTGGTGACACCATGGAGCCACAACCCCAAACATAGCCTACCTGGGTGCAGACTGCATTTTTGTGAAACAGAAATATGCATGTACCTCGTTAGGCCACTGTCACTTCCTGAATGTGATTCCCAGTTGAGAGAAGTAACAAAGGATCCAGTGTGCTTTACTCCAAGCATAGCTGTGCAGCCTCCCACACAGCCAGGTGCTGTGGCCAGCTGCTACTGCCTGCAGCGGGCCAGCCACCCCGAGGAGAGCAGGCGAGGGAACTGCAGGGGAGCCCCAGACCTGTGTTCTGCAGCCATGCAGCCTGCCTGAAAATGCATTGGGCATCAGCCACACTGTCCCAGGAGTCCCAAGGCTATCCAAGACACCTGGTCATCTTTACAGGGTTTCCTCAGACATCCAAAAACCTAGCCTTCTTGGGACACAAAGGCCATGAATGTCTTCAAAATTTATCCAAACCCAGCTCCTTTGCGGCCGGAGCCCAACCAAACCTATGCCTCCGGCTCTGAAGTAGGCACCCAAGGCTTGACCTCATTTCAAAGAGCCTGGTGTGTCCACCAGAGGAACGGTAACCTGCAATCGCAGGCCCTGACCCGAGGCCCAGGGATGACGTGTTAGCCATCTGCAGCCAGAGCTGCCGGCCTGGGAAGGCCAGCACATGTCACAACAAGGGCTGCCTTTTACGAGCTCACCGAGTTTCCCTTTTCTTCTGCTCAGTGTTCAAAATCCCCAGACAGCCCTTTCCCCAAAACCGGAGGGTGTAGGGGCCTCTTTGTCCTCTTAGAATCCCAGACGCTCTGCTGACACTGTTGGCTGGGTGTTTGTCCCGGTCTGCACCGTCACAGAGACACCACCTCCTTCTGGTGGGAACACTGACCCTCACCAGGAAGGTGTCTTCCGCCCGCTGGTGCTCCCCAGCAGCTCTGGCCCTGCCCTCCTCTCCTCAGCAAGAGCTTCTGCTTCACCCAGCTTCCTGCACACCCCACTTCCCACCATGTTTGGGAGGGCAAGGTTCTCTCTGTGAGGAATCTTTGGGATGGGAACACGTGGCAAAAAAAGCATATCAAAGTGACTTAAATAGCAAAGAGCCCTGGCTAGTGTGTGGCTCAGTGGCTTGAGCACCAACCTATGAACCTAAGGGTCGCCAGTTCGATGCCTGGTCAGGGCACATGCCTGGGTTGCAGGCCAGGTCCCCAGT
>PVKM010023074.1:0-21344 GCA_004027735.1 Carollia perspicillata | reverse complement strand
TATAACTAAACAGCAGAGTACCAACAAATAGCATGCACTCTTCAAATATAAAATAACTCTGAAAGCAAGTGAATACCTGAGAATGTCATTGGAAGTCACTAAAATGTAATGAACTCTGTATGGCTGGGTGAACCCTAAGTTGTAAGACCTAGGAGTACATATAGAATACCTATACATGATGTCTTATTTATTTACACCTTTATCTTTATACTTGCTTCCTTGACATCTTAAAAATTTAATAAAGATAAATGATTATGGATATTTCATTTAATGATAGACTATACATTGAGCTAAAATTAAAATGCAGCACACAAGAACAAAGTTAATGAGAAAAAAATTAAAGAAGTTAGACATTATCTTGAAATAGTGCAGTAGAGATTTATATGAAGTGACCACATTAGCTATATTAGTAAGACATAAAATATTTTAACTCATCAGTCCAGATTTTAGGACAGCTTGTTCAACGTTAGAAAAACAAACATATTGATAAATCGAGTTTTCTCCACTTTACAGCCAGTCGAACTGCAGATTTTTCCATGTCGTGTATGAAAAATCTGTCTCCTGGTATCTGTGTAACATGTGGGTTACGCTGCTCTGTATTATTAACTATGGGAGGACTGACCAATGGGAATGCTCTCTAGAGGCTTCAGGTTTTTATGGGAACACAGACAGATATTAACAAGAACTTACTCATCCGAAACCTATGATACCGTGTCCAAAATTCTTCACGTTGAATCTAGCGAACATTATTTATGTTTGCCTACCCATCTTCCACCTATGAACCTACAGGTAAAAGCACCTCCATTATCCCTTCGGATAATGACTCTCAGTCAACCGCCTGGGAGCAGGTAGCTTGGCCACACCCTGGAATTCAGGAGTCAGTATGAGAATTAGGCTTTACCAGGGAGAAGAAGATCTCACTCCCTGGGCCATAGTAATTAATTTATGAATGAGTAGATTCTCTAAACCTGGCCAATCAGAGCCTGTGGATTTAAATACCTGAAGTGACAGAATTGCTCAAAGTAAAATTGGAGTCCCCTAAGGTCACAGGAAGAAAGCCTGGAACCCCTGGCCACTTTCTTGCCATCAAGGAGAGAACATGTTCAATAACCGTGCTAATGAAGCAGACGAAAACAGAGCAAGAACCGAGTCCTGAATTCATGACTTGAACACCTAAAGCTGCCTGTACCAGGAGTTAGAACTGTATCTGGGCTATTCATTTATGTGAGCCAGTACTTGCACACATAAAGGTACATAGTTCACAGTGGATTGGAAAATTTTCTTAGGAATTTATAAAGTTGGGTGGTTTACTTATACGTTTATTATTCAATATCAAAATTATGCATGGTTTAAGCAAGTGTGTTACTTTATGTTATTTTTGCAGCCAAAAAATTATTAACCTATATCTGTCACTTTTACGCACATGACCCATCATCAGATTGAAATGGACATAGTATTTACAGAAAATGACATGGGCTGTTGTACGTCTGGTCGGCCAGCATTTCCATGGCCCCCTCTGCTTGGAATGTGCTCAGAGCCACAATGTCAGTAGAACGTTGTGTGATGACAGAAGTGCTCCTGGGTCCTTGGCACGTGTCATCACTGCGAACACGTGATGTGGTGAGTCTGGACTGGGAAGTGCCATAAATGGGCACCCACACCGCATTTCAAAGTCTCGGTATGAAAAGCACAACAGCAGTATCATTCATATTTTCATACTGATACCAGTTGAAATGATAATAGTTTAGATTCATTGGGCTAAAATATATATTGTTAAAAATTAATTCCAAGTTTTTCTTCTTTGATTACCGTGGCTACTAGAAATTTTTAAATTACTCTATTAGCTTGTGTTGTATTTCCGCTGGGTGGAGCCGATCTGGAAATGTCCTTGGATGAAATGTCCAAGTGGACATTTTCCACTTTTCCTTCCACCTCTCTCATGTCTAAACTGTCAAACTATCTTAGGTCTTTGTGAATTGTGATTTCTAGCACTACTTATGTTATCTTTGCTGTTCATCTGATCACCATTTCTAGATTATAACCTCCTTAACAACAGAGACGATCAGATTGGCCAGTGTGTCCCTGGCGGCAGTAACAGCGTGAGCCGCTCAGTCATTTTTGTGTGGTTGGTTTTCAGCTGGTTTGACGGGGAAGGGGTTTGGCTTTTGAGGGTTGGAAGTGGGGGTCATAAAATCAAAGGCTTACAGAGACCACTTCAATACAGCACATGGGTGAGAGGTGGGATGGATAAAACAAGACAGGATTTGCCCTGGCCAGGTGGCTCAGTTGGTTGGAGCACTGTCCCATACATCAAAAGGCTGTGGGTTTGAACCCCAGTAGGGGCACATACCTAGGTTGTGTGTTTGATCTACAGTCAGGGCACTTACGGGAGGCAACTGGTTGATGTTTTCCTCACATGGAAATTTCTACCTCTCACTCTCTCTCTGCCCCCTCCCCGTGCTTTCCCTCTCTCTAAGATCAGTAAACATATCCTCAGGTGGGGACTTTTTAAAGAAGTACTGTTGAATCTCTGGTGAATGATGAGCAAACACTCCATCCTAAAGAAGCTGCTTAGCCAGCCTCTGCTATGCAGGTTTTCCTGTCTGCTGCTGCCAGAGTCTCGAGTTTTTCAAGAGAAACTCAAAATCCAGATCATTACTTCTTCATGATTCTAAAATAGTGCCGTAATAATCCCAACCTTTTAAAAACCACGTGCCATCAAAAGTACCCCGTGAGCTGTCTCTAGCACGCAGGTCACCCAGTGGAACCTGAGGTTTTCCTTTCCAGAAGCCCCCCTCTCCGTTTGAAAATCATGTTCCCTGTTATAGATGAGAAAATGTAAGGTAACGTTGCATATTGGCCTCACAACTTTGCAAAAGACTGCAGTAACCTTAGGAATTCAAAGTTTCTGACTATGTGTCATGTTCTTGAATTTGCCACTCTTTGTAATTAGAAGATAGCATTCATCGTTAATGGAGGGGGGAAAAAAACGAAGTGAACACTACCAGATATCTCCATGGGAACACCATGAGCTTAATCTCAACACGAGGGAAAGATATGGGAGTAGGAAACAGCTGTAGTGCGCATCTCTCTAGGTCTGATTTGGCCAGCTAATATTCTGGCTATGTAAAACCCAAATAAAACACATTTTTTCCTTCTTTCATCCTTAAAAAAAAAACCTTTGCTGATGTGTTTCTGTTTGAATGTGGTGGTCCGACCTGTAGGGCTCGTAAGAGTGCAATGCCTTCTCTCCCCGCAGCATCAAACACGGAGACAAAAGAACAGCGATGCCGAGTTCATTGAGATTCACTGAAACACGCTGCCTGCCTGCAGAGCAGGTGAAAGTTTCCCGCCGGTTTCTCATTTAGGGAAAACCTCTGGGCTTCTGCCTCAAGAACTGTGCAAGCCTCTAAAGAGTGGCAGTGGGAACTAGATCGAGTTTTGGGTTTGGTTTTTTTTTTTTTTTTTCCTATAGAGATAGTTGTTAAGTTATACAATGAATAAGGATCAGAGAATTCACGAGGAAGGCAGAAAGGAGAGGCAATGGGCTTACCAGTCTGCGTCTTTCTCTAGCAAGCTGTCCGCGGGTTTCTTTCCCATCTGCCAGGGAGTGTGAATGTCACCTTGCTGGAGGAGACGGGAGTCTGTTGGCGCTTGTCTCATCCTTACAGCTCAGCCGGGTTTTACCTTACCGTTGAGAAGAAGTATTTGCACCCGTTCCGATTATATCATTTCTTGGTTGCAGATCTTTTCCTCAAATCTTGCAAAAGCCCCATATGAGATGAGCAATTGGGGATTGGATAGTTTGAGAGAGAGAACACCCAATTTTGGTAGAATTTGTTCATTTAAAGGGTTGGAAAACACAAATTTTACCTGTTTGGATAGATACATTTTCTTACTTTAACATGATGAAGGGCGTGACCATATAAATACTTGCATTATTTTCCTAAACAGCTGAACTTATAATGTGCGAGACACAGGTGTAAGGGCTTATCATACAGGATCACATCTATTCTTTCCAGCTTTGGGAAGAAACTGTCATTGTCCCCATTTCGCAGAGGCTTAAAGTGGTTAAATTATCTGCCAGTTGATCCTTCTTAGCTAGTAACTGGCAGTCTAGGATTTGAATTAATTCTGCTCTGACTCCATAATTAAGTCTTGCAAATAACAGCAACAAAACAATAGTAGCAACTACTGCATTGAATGTAGTATGACCCGGGAACTGTTCTAGGCACTTAAGGTATATGAACTATTTAATCACATCAGCCCGTTGGGGCTATGTTACTATTAAGCTCATTGTACAGATGGGGGAACTGAGTTGCAGAAATGAAGTAACTTGCCCAATTACCTCCAATAATTTGTTAATGCAAGATATAACATGCAAGGAAAGCCATTCTGAAAATGAAATCATTAAATTGAAAAGCTACGTAATAGCCCCTAGATGGTGTCTTCAAAAAATATTTGCTAGAGAAAATATTTTTTCCCCTTTCACTTTACCAATAATAGTATTCATTATCAACCTTTCTTTCTTTACAAATGTGCGGCCTGGTAATAAGAACTTTAGCTACTGTTCTTTTGCTGTAAAGTAAGAGACGTCCCCTGTCAAGGTCCATCGTAAAGACAAGCTACCTTTATGATTAAGTTCGGAAGATTCCTTTCTTCCACATTGTCATTGCGTCCTTCTGCTCCTGTCGGTTTCTGTGCTGGCCTTCAATCCCGTCCACTAGGATCACTGTAGGCACTGCGTTCCTCTGCCATTCAATGATGATAACTCACATACACACGTATGATTGAATGTACACACATATGTACACACACACACATAAACACATGGTCGAATAACTCCTAACGAATTTCAGAAACCTTTTTGTTGTGCACATTCAACATGATTAAAACGCAAGCTGACCCTCGGAGAAGCCTGCAGGACAAGGAATAAATGACCCCACAAAGCACACCAACAGGAAATGTAAACTCGGTGCTAATGGCTTGAAGTGTATGGCTTCCTTTCCCCTGAAAAGAAGTAAGTCGGCGGCAGGACTGAATGGGAGTGACTAATGTGGTACGGCGACGGCATTGTGTCCTTCTTTTCCCCACTTAGAAATAATGACAGGCTCTCCTGGAGCCTGCCTAAGTCAGTGACACTCACGGAGATGGATGGCCGAGCCGTGACATACGGTGCACTGGTATTGCGGTTGTATTGTAGAGATTATTACTAACAGCGAGATTTTATAGTTATTGCCTGTCAAAGCCGGGGTTTTAATCGCTATCATCAACACCGCCTTCGTGTTTTACCTCGTCTTCTGTCCCGAGAGCCAGGCCAGCGTGTCATCTGAAGAGAAGCTCCTTTGCTGGGGCCCATTATTTCATTAAGAGATGGATTTCAGAGGGACAAGTGAAAGATGGCTTTACAAGGAAGGCAAAAAAAAAAACATACTCATGATCGGGAGTAGAATGTAAGGGCCGTAATTATTGATCTGAGCAGGAATAACACCAGTGCGTTTGTGAAGAATCCCATAAGCCTGCCTTAGAGATGGGGGGGTGGGACTGAGGATGCAGGTGTTTCTTCTTGTCCCTGAGAGCAATTAGAGATCCAAATTATTTCCACTGTTACCTAATAAGGCAACAAGTGTCGCCTGATGAAATTAATTCCGGGCGCTATTCATGTAAACAGCTCGGCTTCGGCAGTTCGCCGGGGTTGTGTGTCCCTCGTAGCCTCGGGAAGGGAAGGAGAAGAATCTCAACTGTTGGTTACCTTCCAAAAGCACCAGGGAAGGAGAAAATGGAAGTGAATTAAGGCTCATTCATCGTGCAAACTTCAGTTCTTTTACTTTCCAAATAAAGTAAAATTAAATAGCCCTTTCCGTATGGCCCCAATCCAACCCCCACCTCACACCCCAGGTTTTCAAACTCAGCCAATATCAGATGTCAGTTTTACAAGGTAGAGTCCACCCCGATATTTTCATTTTACTTTGTTTTGAGGGGAACTAGACTATTTCCTCAAACCCTTTTCTTCCTTCCATTTGAAATATAAATCTGGGTGAGAAGCTGGGCCCGAGAAAGTTACAGCGGGGGAGGCTGTTTTTCTTTGTTTGTTACAATTGACCTCTTTCCCGGCACATTAGATTCGGCCTCAAACTCCAATTGCAAGGTGTTGTGAATAACGTGTGCGCCACTTCAGGCTTTTCTGGTAGAGCTATTCTTTCCCTGTGTCTCCACACACAGCGCCTCCTAAAAAGCCAAGAGAGACAAATTTCTCATTTGCGGAGCACAGCAGGTCAGCCCCTTCCATATGCCCAAGATTTGTGGCTCACGTCAAAGGCAGCCCATTCTCATCTTTCAAGTCCTAACAGTTCAAGAGCCTCAAATCCCTTTGAACCCAGATTAAATGGGTTCTGGAAACACATGCTACTTTGTGTGGGGGCTTAATATGTTCCCAAACGTACCCTGAGCTGCCCCAGACTACCCTTTGACTAAGTACTCCAATACCAACCTTTGGTCTATTTATCATCCAAACATAGTGTGTGTGTGTGTCTGTGTAGCTATGTTTATATACGTGTTTATGTATAATTCAGCGTGCATTTCGTATCACTGCATTGTCTTGGCAAGCTCATTGGAAGACCTGGCTTTCTCAGCCGAAATCATTGTCACAATTTAAGTGTAATGCCGCATCTCCTTCCTGCCGTGTACAGGGGACACATTGACATGATTCCTCCCCACTGAGCTTAATCTGCAAGTATTATTGGATGTTGCGACGGCAGTGCGATCCTAAAGCAAGAAATGCCTCATCTCTCTGACCATTCCTGATGGGCTCTCAGGAGGCAGGAAGGCCCCTGAGCGTCTTTTCCATCCATGTCCCTATCTTAGAAAAGGATCCCAAACCTTCTAGCTTCCGTTCATGATGCTTATGTGTTCTCTCATTAATAAACGATTTGTTTTACCCAGTTTGACAGTAACTTAAATTGACTTTCGCTTAAAGTGACTCCTAAAAAAATCAGCTTGGAGTGCACCTCTTAAAAATACCTTTCGTTCCCGTAGCCTAGAGACTCTGAACGACTCTGTTCTGGTCAGTGTCCCATCTTCACATCTTTTAAGAGCCCAACCTCCTTTAGTGTCCGCCCTTTCTTGGGAAACTTCGGTGCCACCCTAGCAGGGAAGAGGATTCTTCATTGTGATTACGCTTAGAAATGTCCCTGGCATTTCTTATTCTCTTTCTGGTAAATTTTCAGTTACAGTTTGTAAACTGCATTTCCCCCCTACTCCACCAAAAAATGAGATATTAACTGACATTAATTTCTATTGTTTCAATAATTGGGAGAGAGAAGTGAAATTGAGCCATTTTGTTGTTTCTATTATTTACCGTTGCAACATTTTCCATTCATTCAAGTTTTTGGACAAAAACGAAAATGCGACTTCAGCGAACACACAGGAGATAAGAAGGCGAAACAACTTCATGGCTGATGCGAAGAACGTTTTAGTGGTCTGGAGAGAAGATGCACCAGCCGCAGCGTTCCCTTTGCCAAAACCTAATCCAGAACAAGGCCCCAACTGGGGTCTTCTCTATGAAGGCTGAGAGAGGCGTGGCTAGAGAAGGAACGTTCGAAGCCAGCAGAGGCTGGTTCACGATGTTTACATGACGAAGCCATCTCCACAGCATAAAAATTCAAGGTGAAGCAGCAAGTGTTGATGAAGAAGCTGCAGCAAGCTAGAACCTCTGGTTCTAAGATACTTAATAAAGGTGGCTACCCTAAACAACAGACATTCAATGTGGCCGAAATAGCCTTGTATTGGAAGAAGATGCCATATAAGAATAAGGCAGGAATAAAATGTGGAGTTTTTTTTTCCTGATGTATTTAAAACAAGAATGTGATAAAATGACCATCAAAATTAAAGATATAAAAGTTAAAAAAAAATGAACACCAGTAAAACTGAAAGTAGTTTTGAATGGCTCATTAACCATTAATGGCTGAGTTAGGTATTTTCCAAACAGTAAGCGAGGCTCAAATTGAGAGATGTCACTTTCTGTTTTACAAATAATTCTTTTCTGCTCCACCCAGACTCAAACGCAATCATTTTTGATGGCACCTATGGCCCAAGAGTTGGTGGAGTGAACACTTGAATGAATGAAGAAGGAAATGTCTATGCCAACTGATTTGGGATAAATACCTGTCTAAATCATCCTGGCTGACTTCAGGTCCTCTTATCTTTAAGCTCAAGTGTTAAAATAAAGATGAAGTTCATTATCATATATAAATAACAGATCTTCCTGGCAAAGAAAAAATGAGGGGAACTATTAAAAGCTTAATTTTTAAAATACTAGTGAAACCAGCCCATCACAGATTTATACTCTTAAGTTTCAGCCGTTGACATCCGGCAATGTTGTAAAATTGAAATAAAAATGTGGAAAATAAATTATGCTAATATCCTGGCTTTTTGTGCAGTCATTAAATATATTCAAGACCTTTAGCTATTATTAAGGGTTTAGTGTTCAGTATTATTTAGAAGGAAGGAAAACAGCAGAAAGACCAATCAAAGAACCCAATCAACATAAATTTAACTTAAAATATAGTTTGCCTTTTTATAATCTGAGGTCAGCCAACATGGAAGTCTCTGTATTATAATTAAGAGCAATAAAGATTTCCTGATGCTAAATTCTGCCTTTCTCTGATCGTCTAAACTTGCAATTAAAAAGATCACACACTAAAGAAGTTGGTGCCTCTATTGACTTGCTAATCAATTGTTTATTTGTTTTACAGATCCATTCCTTTTCTAAAAACTGGCCTAATTTTCACAGCCTTGATTAAACTGAGAACTAAATTAGAGGGTTTGTTTACTTGCTTGCTTCTCTACATTACATTGGTTTAGAGGTGAACAAAAATATACAGAAAACCAGCCTGCCTTTGGGTGAGAGATCCTTGCCAGGTTTAAAAATTTGTCAAAACAAAATCTGCTTAGAAAGTATCAAACTTGTCCATTATTCTTACTGTAAAAAAATGAAATGAAAGGGGCTTAATAGATGCAAGTGAAATCATCACAGCTATATTTCCTCAGTGTTTTTCGCTGTGTTAACGTGCTTTTGTGTACCTTATCCCCTTTAATGATCACACTAGCCCTGTGAGGGAGTATTTTTGTTATCTCTGTTGGACAGACAGAGTGAAAAACTGGCCCGGAGACATTACAGAACTTGACTAATGTCACCGAGCTTTTAATTGGGTAAATCAGAATTTTCTTCCACATAGTTTGACTACAGAGCTAATGTGTATAAGAAACCTATAATTCTACTTCCATTCTTTCTTTAACTGAAAGTTTATTTCTTCAATTGATGATTAAGGGAGTAATGACATACATGTGCCCTTGGAAATATGTGATGTATGCACCATATCACCATTGAACACAATTTACTGTATTTTGGGGGCCTCTATTTTTCAAACTATGACCATCCAGTGGACTAGTAACTAAAGCATCAGTTAAGACAGTAAGATGTTCAAGACAGCAACCACTGCCTAGCCACAGTTGGTGTATGGATTTCGTTTGCTGTGGAAAAATGAGTCAGGTTGACCACGGGAGAGGTGAGTCAGCTCTGTTGTGGTATCTAATCTACTTTGCAGCTTCAGAAAATGGTGCTTGCCTATAAAAAGTAGAAATTTCAAAATGCTGGTAAAGAACACATATATGGTGTCTAAATAAACTCAAACCAGAAAAGTCAGCATCGTGTAGCCTGTCACTACCAGAACCAATAAGTAGAGACAAGAATTCAGTCTTTATGGGTGCTTCATTCAGATGCCATTGATCTGAGAAGACAGTGGATTATGTTCGGTCAAAAAGTGTATGAACATCTCATCTCAAGCCCACCTTTTTATAAGGAGAAAGGGTAGGTAAGAGGATTTGAAAAAAAGGCTAATCAGATAAAAGTTGCAGTCTGGAAGCATTTTTCCTAGTACTTCTTTATCTGTGGATCAGCAACTCAGATAACATCTCTGTCGCTTGCAGACACCTTGGGACACAAGGTTGAATTGCTTGTTGACTTCCTGAAGTCAACAAGCCAAAGAACAGATGTGCATAACTCATAGACACAATCAACAGTGCAGTGATGGGCCAGAGGGAAGGTGTGGCAGGAGCTGGGTGGAAGCAGGCAAGGCTGGGGTTGGGGGGATGGGACCACCTGTAATAGTGTCAATAAAGAACAAATAAAACAAACCAAACAGACTAGAAGTCTTAGGGCAACTGTCACCGTATTTGAGAGTAGCCCAGTGAAGGTAGCTAAGCTGGAAACTTTGTTCCCTCTTTATATCAAGCAGTGAACATCAGAAGAGATGTACTGTATTCAAGGCATCAGGAAACATTCCCCAGAGCCAGAGGCCCCCTGGCGTTGTCAGTGCCTGCAGATTCAGTGGCCTCCAGGGCCAGCAGCCACACCAATATGGTATATTCAACCAACCCTGGGATTCCCTTGTCATTGAAAGCAGTTTATGGAAAATAGAAACAGCATCTCCAAACAGTTAATATGAAATTGCAAGTACAAATATAACATGTAACTGAAAATCAAGTATTTGGGGAAAAAGTCCATGACATGAAAGATAAGCAACCAAATTGCAAGATGGAAAAAATAATATCTAAAACTATGATGTTAATGGAGCACATGTAAATTGGTGTATATATGTATATTTATATATATATATAAAACAAAAAATTGGAGTGTATATTACATTTGTGTGGGCTTGGGTGTATCTGTTTTAAAAGGAAGCAGATAAATACCTTGAAAATGGAAGCACATTATCAAGGAGGAAAACATTATTTAAATGGGCTCATGGATAGAATAGTCAGATTTTTTTAAAAATTGACAACTGGAAGAAACTTACTGGTACTACAGAGAGGTCAAAGAAAAAAATTGAAAGAGTTTAAAATGCTTAGATGAAAAAGAAAAAAGAAGCTATTATACTCAACTAATACAACTTCTAAAGAGAAAAATTAATAGAAATAAAAATGACATAATCAGAGGCAATAGAAGAAAATATGATCTAGTGAAGTCATAATTACTGAAAAGGAAGTTACCATTGACTCATAAGTGAGATACATGAAAAACACACACACACACACATCACACACTTTGTGCAGAAAAGTTCTAAGACCGTGGCTGATGAGAAAATCTTAAGACTCCTAAAGAATATTTAAAATAATCAATTACAAAATAAGGGTCAGCATCCCAACAGAATCAAGAGAACCACTGAGTATTAGGTGCCAATGAAATGATAATACCCAATTTTATACTGAGCTATAGCAGCACTCAAGAGAAGAGGACAAAAAGAATGGTTTCCACAATACAAGAGCTGAGAGTTTCAACCACCCACAGATGTATTCTAAAACTTTTCAGGAGAGTGCACATTAGCAAGACAGATTTAAAAATTCAAGAAGCAAATGTAAAATAGTAGAAATAACAGAGAGGCCATAAGTGAAATAATTAAATACAAAAAATCTTTTTATTGTAAAATTTGTTCATCATTTGTAAAAAAATCTTAAAATAAAATGGTAGGCAGAGAAATTGGGTAATCATGCTAGAATATTTTATTCCTTACGTACTGTCGATTGTGTGAAACTACATACTAGTACAGAAAAGTTGCAATCACATTAACTTCAGGAAAATAATGAATGGTCTCCAAAGAGAGAGAGGAATGACATTAGAAATGAAAGGGAACATTATCTGTACTGATTCTTTCCCTTTTAATCTCAAGCAAAAATAAATTAATATTAGATATAGTTGGCCGGTGACTACCCAGATGCTTGCTATGTTATTCATTGTGATTTTATGGATGACTGAAATATCTCATAGTAACATAAAATTACATGAAAGTATGACCAAGTGAATAAGGGGAAGATAATGGTATTTCATGAAATACAAACTACTTAATAATGTTCTGACATTTCATTTAGAAAACAAAGTTAGAACCCTAAATCATTACTCAAAAATTCTTCCCAGCTGGGCTGTACAGTTAAATTTATGGTCAAATATGACAGTTATGAAAATTTTCATAATTTCCTGGAAAGAACAAGTCTGCCTAAGCATAACTGAATCTTAAAAATATGTGATATGTTTAACTATATAAAAATTAAGTGCTCTGTGGAAATAAAATATATAAACTAAGATAAAATTTAAGTTGGAATACTTAAGTAAAATATTTTTTCTCTATATAAAATTGCCAAAAATTAATATTGAGAATAATGAAGCAATACCAATATCAACAACAAAAAGACAGTTATGGGGGAAAAAGTCAAATATGTAAATAGGTTAGGCATGAAAGAATAGGCTGTGTACTGAAACAAATATATGATGAGATAACAGAATCATTAGGAAATGCAAATTAAAATGGATTTTTTTTGCCAATTGGCAAGCAACATTAAAAGTGATTAATGATATCAATTTTTAGTAAGTGCATGGGGAAACACACTATCTCATTTACCAATAAAAATATAAATTTATAAAACATGCTTATGAAATCAGGTTGACAGTAGCTTTCCAAATTTACAATTTTCCTACCTATTTTCTGCTATTATAGGAGTATGTATTTAGCCCAAAGAATAATTCACAAATAAGCACAAAACTCTCATGTGCATGGATGTTTATTATGGCAGCATTTCCAACAGCAGAACATCGAATGTTATCTCCATTCCCTTCAATAAAGAATATTTTAAATATACAATAATACCTCCATCTATGGGCTATGATGCAGTAGACAAAAAAGAATAAGGTGAAACCTATATGGATATATCTGCAAAATTTTCCACATCACATGAGTGAGGAAGGAATATTTCAGAACAATGTACACAGTACTATTTGTCATTAATATCATACTTTAAGCTACATCTATACATATGTAAAAAGAACAAGCTATTTATAGTGATTCCCATTGGAAAGGCAAATGCATTTCTGTACCTTCCTTTCAATTTTGTTGTAAACCTAAAACTGCTCTAAAAAAATAAAGTCCTACAAAAAGACAGAGATTTACAACTGGGGGTTAGGAAGAGTGTATGCTGTTTATTTTTCACTAACACACTTTTTGATAGCTTGAATGTTTACCATGAGAATATATTCACATACTTTTTAATTAAGTAAATATATTTATTATTTATTAGTTCAAATGTTTCAGCACCAGCTGGAGACCCTCTACTTTTCCTTTGAGGCACTTATCTGAACTATAATACTTGAAATTACTTGAGCAAATCTCTGTTTAATATCCACAATCCCCTTGGCCCTCGTGGCGTCTTGAAAAGCTCCCGGCATCCTATTTGTGTTCAAGGCAAGAAGAAAGCAGGAAGGAACCGTGCTAGCTGTTTCTGTTATTTTTTTATTAAAGAATGAGAAATTCCCAGAAACCCGCCAAGAAACTCCTGCAATCCTAACCCTAAAGAAGGCTTTGGAAATTCGTATTTAATTTTTCAGGCTTTGTACTTCTATGGGACAAGGAAAAGTTTATAAAGGCCCTTGGGTTAGCATCTATCAATCAGATTTAACATTTTTTACCTGACAGTGTATATTTTACAGAAATTCTGTTTATTGTATTTAACTGGTAGCATAAAATATCTGCACTTTAGACACTCAGCAGCGAATCTGATTTCTAACTCACTGCCTGTACATGAGTAAGCATAATTATACCTAACTGTGGTCAAGAGAACTGATGTTTAGGAAGGCTTTGCTGGAGGATGGGGCTGGTCTGTTCCAAGTACTTTAAGTTCTAGTCTGTTAGTACGCCATCCAGCTCAAAGCCGTGCGCTCTCCAGTCTTGCTGCTTTTAGCACTGGTCTTTATGTTGCTCAGATTGATCTTGGCAGTGATACCATCATCCATTTGTGAAGAATATTACAAGTAACCACCCTGTGAAACTAATTATATTTTCTTACAAATTATATATCTGCAGTGTTGCAGAATATAAAACTCCATCAATCCAACAATTACTGGTTTAAGGGACTGATTTTTTAAATTTAAGGATAAACACTATTTTTTTTCTGTGTGATCATAGTTCTCGACAACATCACTTTTAATATCTGCTTTTTGGTTGTATTAATGGCTATAACTCATTTAACTAATTATCTCTTTTGGAGCTGACAGTGGTTTCTGCTGTTGCCACTATGATAAAGTGTGTCAGCGAACATCTTTGTCACTAAATCTCTGTGACCCTCATTGACTCTCCCCAGAAATGGATCGATGGATAAAGATGGGGTTAAGTGTTTTCATCTGCAATGACGTCGTGTTTTCATGGAAGTGAGTGACGTGAACTGGTAAAGAGGAAGCTGGGGAATACTTTATTTGCAGGAACTGTGATCATCAAAGAAATAGCAGAGAGCCTACCACACGGTTTGGCACAGCGAACATACTGATTTGATGGGAGTGCCGATCATGTCGGAGAGGTGAGGAAGGAAATGCATTCATAAAATGCACTGACAAGCAGGAAGATGAATCTGGCAGGGGTGATAGACAAAACCTTCCACCATAGTTGGAATGAGCTAGACTGGATTTGCAGGTGGTATATCACCTCTGACACCATTTGAATAGAAAGGGGATGATCACGGGGAACCAGGTCTGGAAGGAGCTTAAGCTGCCCATGGTCCGTGTGATGAAATTACACTGTAGTAGAAGGCAACCAGAATAGCATAGACATGAGGTGATTATCCCTGGGATTCCTGTTAAATCATATGCCAGTAGTGTATATATTTTTTTAATTTTTAGCCTTCTAATTCAGAAAGACATGTAACCACATGTCAGCAAAAAATGATTATATGTGTGTATTTTTAGAGCAGTATTTCCTTTGACTCCTCCTCCATAATTTCTCCTGGAATATATATGAAGAATCCTATCCATCTCCATATGTACTACATAGCTATGTGTGTGCACACTTGGCGATAGTGTGCACATCGATATACATCAAAGCCGTAAAATAGTTTTTCAAAAGGAGATCGCAATAGGCATAACTATTTGAAACTTGGTTTTCTCATGCAATAGTCCTTCATGAAAATTATTTGAGTCATCTGGACTATTTCTAATTCTTTTTTAAGGTTGTATACATTTTCACGTGGTGCGAATATCCTTGAATTTACTCATCCTTTTTTCTGAACATGGCTTTATTCCCAGTTTTTTATCATGATAAGCGACAGTGCCTCCAACACGCTTGTTTATCTTGTTTGTTTTCAGATTAATTTCTGGAGCAGGAGGTCATGTTCTGGTCTTCAGGGCAGGGGTGCCTGTTGTTCCACACCCCCACCACAGGGCCTGTGCTCTTTCTAAAGGTTTGCTGGGTAGAAATTTGTAAAACTCGCTAATTGCCATTTTAGTTTTGTTTTATCTGCCAGTAAATGAGAGCATTTTAATAAGATAGTAAATATATTCTTTCCTTCTGTGAAATATCTATTTGTATTCTTTGTCCGTATTTCTAAACAAAATTTTTGTGGCCATATCATCAATTTGTAAAATATATTATAGACACACACAAAGGTATAGATGCCTTTGTTATCTTTAAGTTTCTTGTCTTTTTCTTTGCTTATGGACATTTTTTTAGGTGTAGATTTCATGCAAGGTGTCAGAAATTAAAGCAGTTCATCATGGGCTTATGAGCTTTTGGGGTCAATTAATACTTTTTCATATTTGCATTTCCATATTTGCCTCTATTTCTCTTACAGCTGTTGGAATTCTAATCTCGGAAATACTTCTCCAAGCTCATGTACCATGACAATGTCCCTCATTGTACACAAAGTCTTCCTGATTACTTCACAGGGGTTTCATATTTCATATTACTATTTACATTTTGTCTTAATCTTTCCATGATGTTTAATTTTGTAAATGGATACTCTGAGCATCAAACTTTTTTTCAGAAGGTCTGGTTTTGCCAGCACTCTTGGATGGAGACAGTTTTCCCTTTGAATGACTACCTTTGCCAAACATATACACATTTTACACACAGACGTATATATAATTCTGGATCCTTTCCTCAGTTCTATCAATCTATATGTATTTTTCTATACTAATACCATATTGATTTGATCACAGTGGCTTTATAGCATATTCTGTTGCTGGCAATGTAATTTATTTTCTACACACTGCTCTTCCATTTGAACGTTAAGGGTATTTTTCCCAATTCTTGAAAAAATGGCCATTCTTTGGCATTCTAATTAGAATCACAACAGATTTTAGTATTAAGCATGGAAGAGTTGACATTTTGTGATATATTTTTGCATACTTTTCTGTAAAATTGCTTTTAAATATATTCTTATGATTTTTTTAGTTTTTCTTGTGGCTGCAAATAAGATTGTTCTCTCTTTGGTTTATAACACTGTAGGAGTAGAGAAAAGCTGTTGATGCTTTTATATTTGACTTTTATCCAACCATCTTACAGAAATTTCTCATTAAATATTGTAATTTTTACTAGATGCCAGTGGAATATCAGCCCACCCTCCCCCCAAAAAAGAATTTTTTCTAATTATTTACTTTTTTCTGTCTTGTTGCATTTGTGAAAAAATTTCAGTGCAGTATTAAATAAAAATGGTATTAACAGGTATGTCTTCCTAGTGTCTGATTTAAATAGGACAGAATTAGTGTCTCAACCCTGGAAATAATATTTGCTGAAGGTTTAGAGTAATTGGTCTTTTATTCTTTAAATATCAAAGTCATTTACTTCTATTTCCACTTTAGTGTCTTTACAAAAAGTGGCTGCTTTTTTTTAACCTGTTGATGTCTTTCCGATATTTACTGATATGCTCCAACACTTCAAAACAAATTTATGTAAAATTTTCAACTAGACGTCTTCAGGATTAGTATATTGAACATCTGCATAATTTCTCCCTTCATTCAGTGGCTGTTGCTCTTTATCCTGTGCATATGCATTACTAAGATATATACATATATATGCATTAGATATGTAGCATGTATATATGTGCTCGCTGATAAGTGTCAGATATGATATTTCATCATGTGCATATCTTCATCATAAGGACTTTCTATATAAAACCACATGTAATTATTACATCTATGAAAATTAATAATATTTTTCTAATATTGTCTATACTTGACACATTGGTTTCCCCATTTATTTTCTCTATGCTCTTTCAATAACTCGCCAGAACGATCCCTCATGTCTACAAGCCATCCCTGGCCAACCCCTCACTCACTTCTGGCCTCAGGCAATCACTAACCCAACTTCCTTCTCTACAGACTTGTCTATACTGAGCATGTTATAGAAATGCAGTACAGAGTATGTGGTGCTTTGTGACTGGCTCAGATCACTTAGCAAAATTAGTGTAAGCTCCCACATATGTTTTAATAACTATTAGAAATGTGTCCCTTGTATTAGCAAGCAGTATTTACTGTATTCTATGGATATACCGTCTCCCTGTAAAATTCTAGCAAATCCAAATTCATCTATAGCGACTCTACAGATCCTACAATCTATAGACGACCAATCCTTTGTTGCCTAAGAACAGAGGGTGGAAGGAGGCAGCATTTGGGAAGGGGAGGAGGTTGCCATTACCAAGGGAGTGACGAAACTTTGGCCATGATGGACACGTTTATTACTTGTTTGTGGTTCTCGATTCCTTGGTGTATGCTCAACAATCATACATTTTAAATATATGTAGTTTATTGTCTATCATACTTCTAAATAATGTCTTTTTAAAAAATAAAAGACGGGGATGAGACAAAAGGAGGTTGAGGGAGGTTTGTGTGCATGTGTGTAGGTGTTGCATTTTAACCTTTTAAAATAGTCTCCATCTATATACATATATGTACATATAGATCTATATCCATATACAGCTACATATATATATGTGTGTGTGTGTATTTGTGTGTGGGGTGGGATAAACATTTTGTTGTTGCTGTTAGATGTTTATCTTGTTCCTCCAACACCCCAGGCATTCTGTTTCCCTGAGTATTGGATTACCTACCTAATTTTGATCTTGGTATTGGGATCCCTGAGATGGGCTAGTACCGTTTTATTGTTCCCTGGATTCAGTTTTTGTTGTTGGAGCATGCTATCCTGTGAAGGAACTGAAGCAAAACACTCCGTTAGGTCTGAGTTTTGTCTTTCTGGGCTCCAAGGCAGGGAGACTCTGCAGTCCCCCTTGGCTTTTGGGGATTCAAAGAAATCCTTGATCCTTTTGGAATTCGAGAATACTCACACATGCTCAATGGTGACCTGTCAGCAAGAGGTCCCTGAGGCTCTAAGTTGAAAACTTTTACCTGAATGTGCTGTCCCCTTACCCCCCTCCCCCCCCGGCTGTGACCCCATGTTCTCTAGCCCCCCTTAAGCAGTCCTGGGCAGGGAGCTGCTACCACAATCTGACAAGACTCCAACACAGGCCCAAGGCACCCTCTGCCCCCTGGCATTAACTCCCTGTTCAAACAGCTGGTCTGCAATGGAATGTGTCAGCCTCGGGAGAGCAGGTACTTCCAGGGATGTTGTAATGTCTCGGGTGTTTCAAGAGATTTGTTTTCCAACAAAAGCAGTGGCCGTGTTTATGATGTCTAAATAGTTCGCAGGCTTCCTGAGAGGCAGAGCTCTGCAGTCTGTGTACTCCTAACACTTTTCGTTAGAGACTTTTTTTTAAATTGGTCCTTTTAATCTGTAATGGAGTATGGGCTCACAGACTGTTGATGATTGAAATTAAATCTTATTTATCTTTTAATACTGTACTATATTCTAGTGTAATTGGGTAGGGACCAGTGCCAGTTGTGTGATGGGCAGTAAGCTTATCCAACGTGACAGAGATAGATTTCCAGGAAGACAGAGTCTGCACTTTCGGTGTACAAGGGTGTGAGTAGACCATATCAGCAACATTTAATTATTTTGTAGGTAATTATTCATTTGAGGAACGCAGCTTTTCAGAGAAATGGAAAAAGAATACAGACCCACACAATCACTATTTGTCCAAGTACACTGGTTAGTGAAAAACCATAATTAGTTTTCCATTAAATTTGCATGAATTGACTTTTAAAACATAACAGGGAGGAGTTAAATGCATGCATTTAAGAACAGAAAGTTTGAATGTGAGTTAATATTAAAATATAGGCTGATTTTTTAAGGCAAAAGTACAACAAGTGATAATTTCTCTGCTTTAAATTAAAATCTAATCAGAGTTTTAAAAAGAAAGTCACGTAAAATGCCACCTATCATAAAATACATTCTGAAAACCCAGTGGGAAATTCCATTATAGATGTTTTCTAGTCTTACTTGTGGGCTGAATTTTCAGTTTCTACACGGAACTTCAGCTACCAGAGCTCGGTGACAGTGCTAAATATTGCATCCCTAGAACAATACATAATTATGTGTATTTTGTTTGCTAAACTAATCTTATAAATGTGCTTCTACCAGTATGGATAAAATAATAGTAGCTTTATTGGTGAAGTGTACGGACAATATCCAAAACACATGGCCTTAGGAAGAAAGAGTGCCACTTGTTTGATTTCACAAAGTGGAGAATCTTGTCAAAAATGCAGATTAAATAATTGAATGGAAAGATGGATTACTCCACTCATAAATCTCAATTTTGGCTTGAATGAGCTTCTTTCTAGGGAAACTAATTTTCTTTCTCATCATAAATACTTTTCTAAGATTTAACATCACAGACCAAAGCTGTTCTCTTTCAGCCACCCAGACACTGCACACCATCACACTCACCTGGCAACCCCTGGCTCTGGTTTTCAAGCCAGACCGTAAAATTCTCTAGTTAACATTTTGATACACTTTGTTGGAGATACAACCTGCTGCCTACACCACACCTGTACCAGTGCAACTGCATGCAGATGGAGAGGCACATGGCCTCTGCTCTCTCACTCTCCAAACTGACTATTTTAAATCTCTTTGTTGTCCTCACATCTCAAGCTTTGCTTCCAGCAGAGTCACCCAGAAGAGAATATTTTATCACCTCTCATTATCACGTACCGTGAGCTACCTCCGGGAGTGCAGTACTCTACATTTTCCGCATACTCTGAACGAACAGTGAGGCTGGCTGAGACCACTGCCTTGATCTGTGCCTGGAATTTCGTTTCCTCTTGCATTTATGAGCACTGATCTCTATTGAGGAATTCTTTCCTCTTTGTAATAATAGATCCTTATTTTCCCCTGTAAAGAGAACATGTACTAATTTGGAAGTAAGATAAGAAGATTACTTTGTGCTTTCCTAAAATTATACGAGAGCCTTTTCTTATCATCATACTTAAGACAACAGTAGGATGGTGGTTACCAGAAGGAAAGGGGGATGGGAGGAGGCCAAAGAAGGATAATATGAGTTAAGTGTTGGAAGGAGACATGACTTGGAGACGGCAAACACATAATACATTATATAGATGATGTGTTATAGAATTGCACACTTACATAATTTTATTAACCCATGCCACCCCCAAAAATCCAATAAAATTTTTAAAAAAGAAGGGTCTTCTAACCCTTGGGGATGTATGTTTCCCTAAAATTTTTTTTATTTAAAATGAAACATACTGCAAATTAAAAGAATTTTTCAATGAATAATTATGTATTTATAACTAAACTTCTACCATTAATGTTTTACTATTTTGCTTTATCACATGTCATTCCATCACTTTCCCCCTCTATATGTCCACTTATCTGTCTTGTATTTAGTTCATTTTAAAATAAATTATGATTATTAAAATGTATATAATTTTGTTTGATGTACTATTTACTATTGGTTATGGCCTCAAACCTGTAAAGTTCTATGTTAACTTGTAGAAAGCTTGATAATTTGCAAATTATTTTCATCTGGAAAGATACAAATGATTTCTGTCCTACTGGAGAAAAAATGACTCTGAAGATTATAGATTAATTATTGTAAGATATTGGCCTGTTGTGTTTATAACTTTTCATCCTTATCCCCACATTCTTATTTCCCAACCTCTACTTTCTCTGAATCTTTTTTACCAGTGTGCTGGTTCTCTCACTAACAGGCAAATAAAGAGTTGGCTCTCGCTCTATATTTGTATAAGACTAAGATTTAGTAACTTTCTGGTATTTATGCTTTCATACCCTCGCTAAAATATTTTCCATTATCACAGACATGTGCTATTATTTCATCTAGAAGAACCTTCTCGTGACTCCGCTTCCATTTTAACCATTATCTCCTCCTTTCCATTTTGTAGCGGAACTCCTCAAAAGAATGAACGCACTCAGTACTTTCCAGAACGCAGAATGTTAGACTATCTCAACTCTCCATCAACTATCTTACCAAGATCTAATCCCGTCCACAATGTTTAACCCAACGATCTGATTCCACATTTTACTTAAGAGCGGCATTTCACACCACTCACCTTTCCAGTCCCCTTGAAACTCCTTCAGCCTTCATATCCAGTACACCATTTT